>JARWCS010335786.1:0-11854 GCA_034783895.1 Geukensia demissa | reverse complement strand
TTTCTACTTTTAATTTTGTCTTGAAATATAAAACAAAATAACAAATTCCAGACTTTTATGCTCTAAAACCCATCAGATCTCATCGATCCCACTTGTTGACACAAGATTTGGTCCTTAGATACAGTAAACAATGAAAAAGAATATGTACTGTAAATGTTAACAGGACTGTACCACATCTGCTGAATGTTTTAATTTGGATTTGAGTCCTTCTTTTGCTTGATTTGAATCTTGACTTCCTTTGTTTCGGTTCTAATTCTACTGATGAGAGGTTACTCCTTAAAATGTACATATAGCATACCTAAAATTTCCATATTTATGTAACGTTGGTTATTTTGTATTAATAAAATCCATATTCAGGTATCTCTTGGCTAAAACATGTTTTTGACATATTGTAGCTATATCACTAACGCTAAGTGCAGCACTGGGCAGATTAATTACACAAGGACTGGTTTCTTGTATGTTGGAAAACTTTCCCGGTCTTCCGGTACCAGTAGAATATTTAGAAATTGTTCCATCCGCCCAATGGCCCACCTTGCGTAAGTTGATATTGCTACATTTTGGTAGTTGGTAATCAATTGATTATTATTTTTTTTTCTGTGGCAAATATTGTTAAATGGGTTATCTTAGAAATTACATATCTATAAATTTTATTTCTATTTTCCTGTGCAAAGATGTGTACTTCCTCATGCAATCTGAAAAGATGTTAGAAACTTTTTATATCTTCTGTTGGTGACACATATAAACATCATTGTATCAATTTATGTTGTTTAATTCTATATATTATGATAGTTTTTATACATTTTTGCACTAATAATAAAATTATTGAATTTAGTCACTTGGAGTTTCATTGCTAACTATTTGTACAAATTCTATATATTTTCCATTAATTTTCAAGTGTAACGAGTTGCTTACCCTTTCTGAACGGCTGAACTCTCCATGACTTTTAAAGGTTTTGTGTTATATAATACACGGGAATAGATAAAGTAAATTATAAGCGGAATTTGAGCGAATATAAAAAGATGTAATTAGATTTTGATGGGAACTTTAAAATTATTGCAAAACATTGGTCTCCGTTATTGGTAAAGGTAGAGAATACTTACTTGTGATGGTTTGTTGATTTCCTCTGACCTGGTTTACTGTATCAGATGTAAGTCACAAGATTGTCACCCATGTCGTGTTAAGCCAGAGCGTAGGAGCCTGTCTACTATTTTTGGATCTCGACTTTCATACATTTTGCTTCTAATCAAATGCCACTTGAACTTAAGGGAAATACGCCTGGCCAAAATGGAGCTAAATTCAAGTAGAATGATCCTTCGCTGGGGCCTATTAGAATGATATCCGTCATCTCCACTGACTACCATTAATGACAATCGCAGCTGAACTTAGTTTAAAATGTCCGAAACTGTTAGGCCGATTAGACATTAACTTATGTAGAATAGTCTTTAAGATGGGCCTCTGAGGGTTGTATTTGGCATCCCCACAGACCAACGAAGATGGTATAACTTAAACATAAAACCTAAACCTTTAAACAACGAAATAAAACATTTCTTGTCTTAAGTGTTAAGCCAATTGGAACCAAACTCAGGTGTAATGCTCTAAATAGATTTAGTTTTAGAACTGTAGATGGCATCCTTGCCTCTTATTCTTTTTGTAAAAATAATGTAAACATCTTTTTGTCTGGAACCTTTTAGTCAGTCAGAACCAAAAGTAAGTAGAATAGGCCCAGGTTTCCATAAGAATACTATCAGACATTCCCATTAAATAATATAGAAAGTTCCAACAACGAATTTAGTGTTACAATGAACCCTTGGAAAACTCATTAAAATCTCCTTAACTGAAACTGGTGAACTAAGTGTAATCAAACTTTGGCGATTTCTCAGAATTGTATCCGGCATTCGCACTTGCTAAGATGATTACCAGAGCTTAATTTGTGTTAGCATTAAAGCTTAATGAAAAATATTGTTTGAAACCTGTGCCACTCAGTTGTGAGCTCTTGGAATTGCACGCAAATTCACATCATCAACCAATTTACCGATGTTTTTTTTTTAAATCACCACAGCTGTAAATCAAAATAATAATACAACAGCAAACATTCGTCGTACTGTGTTGTTGGTCTGAAGTTTTTTTTTCCCGATTTTGATGTTTTTTCCAAATGGTTCCTCATGAAAAAATGCAGTATTTACCGGTTTTCCTGTAGAAGTGGAGAAAATGTAAAAAGACCTGGCCATTTTTCAGGCGATCGGAAATTTTTATTTTTCATGCGATTTTGTTGAGATTTTTTATTTGATTTGTCTCAATGGCAGCTTTTGGCAGCAAGTCTTTCTTTTTGCGTTTTTGGAATAAAAATGGTCAAAATGGGAAAGAAATTTATTTTTGCCTTGTATTTTAAATTTATATTTTTCATCCGTATTTGCTGATCTTTTTCCCTGTGAGAAATGCAACAAAGTTATCATGCTGCGCATGCGAAGCACCTCACATTCATTTTGCTGTAATTTCATTCTTCAGTTTAAACCACTAGGTTACCCATATACCTGATTCTCCTATTCCCTCGCCCCTTCTAGCCAGGAGTGAAGTTATTTTTCCCCATAAGCCCTAAGTAAAAGATCCGGCAGCCTAAAATCGACATTTGTTACATGTCTCTTTGGACTGCACTTTTGCTATCTCGCATGGGTATTCTACACTGGACTTAAAACATATCTGTGACATAAAGCACATGACAATATGTCTATAATATATGTTGAAAGACACATTTGTGTCTCAAGATGTTCCAAGACATTGATCATGAGGTTTAATTGCCATGGCTTTGAAGAGAAGGAAAACAGCCTATGTAAATTCCTGTTTTTCTCGTGGTTGGAATGCAATCTCTCGGGCATTTACCCCATATCTTTTTATTTTCATTAATCACAGCAAGTATGATAAGATGGAGATATTGACAGGGGTGTGACTAAAATTCTCCTAAAACCATTAGAGTTTGCATCAAACTTTTTCCGTAAGAAGGGATGCTGGTGAGATTGTAACAGTAACATGTGTCAGAACACTTTAATAAGTGAATCCATAGACATGATCCAAGACAGATCAGAAGGAGACAATGAGGGAATTGTTTTTTTACAAGAACCAATACCGGGTATCAACACTATTTTATGCCAGAACTAAATCAACCGTGAATGAACATAAGAAACACAAGTATGGTGCTTGTTCCTGGTTTCAAATGATATACTACATATGGCATTTCAGAATGTACCAGAGCTTACCAGGTTGAGGAACATGTACCCGAAACCTGATGATAACAAAAAGTAATTGGTGGTACTTAAGACTTCTTGAATTATTGTTGACGATCTAAAGACATGACATATTTCTAAACAATTTTACTCATTCGTTATGTAGTAAGATAGTTCTAGTAATGCTAGGGCAGTATCAAAGAGAATATTAACAGAAATATTAGGCTATACCTGGATTAAATGAAAAAATAGAGCGCATGAGGAAAACTTTTAAAAAAGATGGACATGAGTTGTTTTGTTGGACCTAGCAGAAGCATACATTCCAATCCTATGTCTTACGAAAGGTTGAATTAAATTAGATATATTAAAGCCACAATCCAAGAAGATGTACAGTATGATTTCAAATTTACTGATAACTCTATAGTGACCAGCCGATAATAGATCACGTTTCTAACGTTCGAAATAAAAGATTTGAGTTATCTCGGTTTGTCATAATGAGTTAAGTTAACAAAATAGCAAGGCTTTTTACTTTGTTTTAACTAACATATATCAAAAGAAAAAAGGAGGATTCGCGGAAAGGCATCGAGACGAAAGTATTCAAGCCGACAGAGCACCCACAGCCACAGTTGTTCTAGGCTGTTTTCAGATAGTAAATAGCTTTTTAAGATATAACTGGAGGCAAGATTGTGTATTTGCAACAATTTTCAGCAATTTGAACTACAAATTTTCGAATTTGATCAGCGTCGGCAATTTAAAGGGTTAAAACCATCGGTTAGGATTTCAATAGAGAAAGAGTGAGAAGAACACAAGTACCGACTAGCAGAAAGATGCAAAACTGAGAATAGATGAACATACCAAACAGGAATAGCTGACGCCAAACAGCAACAAGATATTTTCATCTGGTCAAATGCAGATTCAAGATCAAATTTTCAAATCTTAATTGCTGATCAAGAGTAAAATCATTAAATTTGAAACACTGACTCAAACACTGACTAGTTGTTAGTTTTTATAATAAATAGCTATGCTGTGTTCTAAAATAAGATCACATTACGGCATTTGATTTATCTTTTTCTTTATTGTTCTAGTTGTTATACAAGTGTTTGAATTTTCCTGACTCTAAAATAGATTTTGCTGTCTTCATTCTTTTTCTTTCTTACACAGTATAAACTCATTATAAAAGTGAAAATAATGATCATATCACAAAGGAAACTCTACACACTAGAATGATAATACCGTATTCCTCGTATAAACGCCCCTAACCATAACTGAACGAATTAAACTATGTCGATAGTTGACACGTGGCGAATGACAAACTATAGCTGCACAGCCACCGTTTCCGATTTTTTCCACAAAATTTCAATATCAAATGATTAGCAAATGTTGTATCTGTGATAAATAAACAAAATTTATTGGTGCATGCATTAATTCTCTATTCATCAATGAATTGAATTTTTATTCATTTCCAGTAAATTTCACTGTATTAGACTGACTTGTTTTTTATGTCGATCTTCGTAATCTTAAGTTTTGTGACATTGAAACATTGGTTGAGTGGGAAAACTCATAATGATTATTTACTTAATCCAACTGGTTACAAGAACGAAAATCATTACTCTCTCAGTTAATTAAAACATTAAAGGAAACAATAAATCAAAATTGCAAGAATAATTTACACGATAAAATAATCTCTCTAATAGCCCTCCTTTTCCGGAAGTGTGCAAAAAATATGGCCGTCTTATCTCGGTAATTTTTTTTTTTTTTTGTGCAAATTATTTGCTTTATCAGCTTTTTTTAGTTTGAAACTGATTGGATTTATAAGTACAGTTTTATTGGTTTCCAATTAAGAAATAGCAAAAACCTGCTGTTCTGTCAACGATAGAGTTTTATTGAAGTGCCAAAAGTAGTTCTGATTGCAATTATCGTAAACCTTTGACGTCAATGAAAAAAAAAATAGCTACACATTCAAGTAGATATTTTTGCTTTATTACTTTATTGATACGTTAGATAATTTTAATATAATAAATTTAGAGTAAATTTTTTGACTTGAAACATTTAATAAGAAAATAGCTGTAAAACTATTGTGTGCTCAGAATTAATTTCAATCCATCATAGTGCGATATCTTCTTTTCAAGAGAAAATTTTATTATCGTTTACGTAAAAAATATCAGTTTCATATTTTTTTTACCAATTATTCATCTATTTATACACAGTTTTTATATAAACTGTTTTATCGAACACTAAAACAATATAGACAGGGAAGACTTTATGAATTACAAGCCTTTGTTCCTATTGTTTTCGTTTTATATTTTCGTTTCTTTTAAATTTGTCTTCTCTCTTTAAACTATGCACATTTGATCTTTCATATGAGTATTCTACACAGGACTTGTGTAGAACTAAAGGTAAACTATTCTGAAATCATATTTAGGACATAAGTATCATATTTAGGTTATACGTATAATGACAACACAAATTAAAGTCTATGTTCAATGATAGTGTTGGTATCTTCAAATTAAGATTGATTGATTGTTTGTTGATAGTTTGTAGCTTAACGTCCAGTGACAAATATTCCATGCATATTCAGAACGAAAACAAATTCAATGATTATCGAAATAATCGAAAAAGAGGTTGGGGTAGGACACGTCAGGGCAACGGCTTTTGAATTGCACTGGAAAATTGGAAGGATGAGTAGAGACGAAAAATTTGTTAGCTTTCTTTAGCGGAATCAGCCTTCTCTTTTTTTCGTGCACGGAGCGTGCCATTCTCCATACACGTCATCCATTATGGTCCACGGCCAGGCTTCCCGTATCAAAAACTGGCTGTGCTCAGCAAGAGGGTTTCTCCTGTCCGCCACACGAGGAATGCGCTAGGTCAGCCTTGTGGATCGAGCCCTCGAGACCACTCCGTTGCCCAGAGCATTGTTAACATACCCACATACATGACTTTGTATGAATGTGTGTTTTCATTTAAAAACATTTTTTCTGGAAGGGGGGGGGGTTGTAATAATATTTTTCCCTAGTTTAATTTAATATACAATATGTCTTTTTTTTAAATTTTAACCAATATCATGATTGATCCATAGGCTAAAATAAGATTAATAAGGTTTTTATTTTTCTATGGTATATCAAGGAGTGACCTCTCATCAGCAAACATTATAGAACCAACACAATGGAAATCCGAGATCCAAACATTGGGCTCATGACATACCATATATTTATGCAATGATCATTTTCACTATCTCTTACTTGTAAACTTTTAACCACAAGCGCATGCGGATGGACCCTTAATCTCCCCTTTTTGGTGCTGGTATAAAAATAACCTGCTATAACAGGACAGAAAAATGTATATTTGTTTAAACAATATTTTATTCATGAAAATTAACAAAAGGAACAAAAGCTTGGAATCCACGAACTCCTTTACAAAACAGGAGTGGGATCAGGTGCTCCGGAAGGGTAAGCATCCCCTGTCCTGCGCGCAACAACCGTCGTGGAATCCTAAATCTCAAATCCGGGTTAACGTCAATCCGAGAAGAAGGTATGCAAAGAAACATCCAAAACCAGTCATACTGTTCACTCTACGGATCAATCACCTGCTTATACTTCATTTAAATATATTTATTTAGTTACATATAATGCATATAATACAAATTTCTCAAATGCAAAATTTGTTTATATTTAGCAATGTAGGCATTGTTTTCTAGGTGAGCAAATCTCGGAGTTTGTGAAAATACTGTCGTATTTTTAATACTTATTTCTACTTATTTTGAATTTGCCCAAATGACCTTGCAAGCCAATGATTGTCAAAAAAATATTCTACTTTTTAATTCCTATCCTTCGAATGCTATTTTGGGTCATATCATTTAGACAAATAGCCGTATGACATCGTAAAACCGTTTCGCCATTGCCCTTTTACCATTAGGTTGGCATCTTAATTTCGTTTTATTGATATTCTATAGCCAAGCAGTAAATTGAAATCGATTTGGTAGTACATAATAACAATTTAAAATACTGTAAATTTCTCACAAGTTTCCTAAGTGAAGGCTGATATACGACTCTACATGATTCCATACAAGGATGAATTTAGAACCCACAGGAATAATCAGATGCTCTGGATTCAAATTTGATATACAGCATATGCAGATATGTTTATCGTCCCAAAAGAAAGACGTTTTTACGGTTAAAATATCAGTTTTCCCTAAGCTAATTTAAAATTAGAACAATAAACGATATGAAAATCAAATTCACATAAAGAACAAATGCTCATTGAAACATAATTTCCAAGTCACATGTAATATCATTCTTTGTGGGAAGAACTATTTAAAAATATTTGTTTTGTTTTAGCTTACAAGAAAAAGATAGGATTTACTGGAGTGCTGCTTATAGAACCAAAACCCAAGGAACCAGCTAAGCATCAGTATGATTATGGTACGAAATCAAGCATAACAAATTTAGAGTGAACAAAATCTCAATTTTTATACAGAGATATAATTATCCTACAAGGACGCCACAAAACTGCTTTAACATCAAAATATAAAAATGTTTTTTAGAGAACATTTTTAAAATGGTTATGACCCTGGTTTTAATGTTTATAATGATAATAGGTTCCACTGTGTATTCTCTTAACGTGGTTTTCATTTGATTTTACAAAATATAAATTTTGTTTTTCACCTCATATGTCAATTAACCCATATACCGTACAAATTGATATTTTAATATTGTTTGCATTAACAAACATCTATATAAATCATCAACATGTACAATTTGCTAAATTTTTCACATGTTGATAAGAAATGGTCAAAACAATAACCTACCATCAGCTATTTTGTATTCATTTCAGATGCGATGACAGTTATTGGTTTCTTGAAACACTTTGGGTTAGAAAATGACTTTAAAGTAAGTAAGAAAACCACTGCATAACTTCACAGATCATTCTTAGTGATAGGGTAAATAAGACAGCTGAAATTAGATTAATTTCTTACACAAGTAGGCGTATAAATACTGGCATAAAAACAAAATTGGAAAAAGTTTAGTAATCATTGAAAATTTGACCTAGTGATCTTATTATCTTTGTTCATCAGAATACTGCTGTGTAATACAACATTGCTAGTTTCTCGTTAATTACTATAGATAGAGATTGATTGGTTGTGTTAGAGGTAACTGTTGTTCTGTATCACAGATTGGTTCTTGTAGAGATTATGGTCTATATTTACAGAATTAATTGTAATATTGATTCATATGATTTCATAATCACACAATCAACAGTTGGTCGTATTATTATCTAAACATGCTGTTTGGTAATATTATTTAATTCCTTTTGAGATATGAGAATATAACAGTTCATCAAAATTAATTACATAATTGATAAGTTTTCAAGCATATACAAAAGATTCCTTTTAATTCATGTCGATATTTATATTTGATGTTGAGTAGTTTAATGTGTTTCTATTTGATTTCAGCTCAACATAGAACCAAATCACACAACATTGGCAGGGCACAGTTACGAACATGATATTGTAATGTCGTCAGCGTAAGATCCTTTTCTCCTTGAGTTAAATGACAGCATCCTGTTATTTATAATCTAAACAACATCATATGCTGATTTTTCATTTACAATATCTTTTTATAGACCGGTTCATTTATCCTATTATATTAGGGCAGGTATAGAGGATCCAGAAATTAACCAATAAACACGCAGTGCTTTCAGCATCGTATACATGATATTGTATAATGTTGTTCTTATTATTTTTTATATTTTCTTGACAGCAATAGAACGTTTACTTTTGCCCTTTTAGATTGCATTCAAATAGAGTTTTACATTAGGGTCGACACGTTGACCAACGTTTCTAATTTCTTTTATGTAGGGATTTATTATATCTCCTGTTTTAGCTTCCTGTAAGATCTCTTACAATGCCAAATTTAGCAATTGTGAAATGTAGGAATTTTTATACAAATTTCAATAAAAAAGATAGCAGTAAAAATAACCTTGTAGAAAGTATATTGTTGGCTTTCTACGAATATCCTATTTCATGGAGTGGGTTTAGGTTAACATTTATTAACTGAAAAGACTGATATCCATGCTGCCAAAGTATAAAATTCTTTTATGTGTTTACTAGTAATAAAAAACATTGCACAAAAGATGTATCAATAGATCATTTTCGTATTGACGGACGTTTCGTCGTTGCATTCATGCGCATAATATTTATGGACTCGTTAATAGTCGTCCTAAGCTTTCATTTAATGTTGAAGTCATTATCAGATATTATAGAGATTATAGCGGAGTAGCTGCTATGAAACAAAAATTCATAGACAGCCTATCTTATTGTCTATCTGGCGACAGGATTCAACTTGATATTCCTATGGTTGGCATTAATATGACGTCCCAAATAGTTTTAATATGATAAGAAATGTTTTGTCTTATTTTGATTGGAATTTATTTTGACGTTTGATTCATTTATACTTAAATTTTGTTGAATTGTATTTCATAGCTAAGTTATTTATTTGCCTTTTTGTTCAAACGTAAACTTTTTGGTGTTGTTTTACTGTTTGTGATCGGATATATTGTTATCTACTAGTTATTATTATGGGTTTTGTGAAAAATTGTAACGATTATTGTTGTATAACAAAGTTACATTCCACGTAAAACGTAACCAAACGTTAGAGTGCAATATTTCACGATATTGCACTCAGTGCAATATTGCTCTGAAAAAGTGACTTTATTGATGTTAAAAATTGATGTTTATAGCATTGTAACGGTTTTGCCATACAATAAAAGGGTTATTGCACGAATATTGATGAAAAATATCCCTCATAGAATATCAATTGCACTCGCAAGCTCGTGCAATATGATATTCTACTCGGGACAATATTATCCAATATTCATGCAATAACCCTATATTATCTGGTTTTCATCTTCCTGAAAATACCATATTTAATTAGTGGTAATGATTATCACTGAAATGACACAGTTACCCATTCAACTGACAACTACAGACTTGTGATACATGGAAAGATTATCCCAAGTTAAGCAAATACAGACAAAAACATCCAAAGTCATGAGATACAATTTTGAAGATTTTGCTCTTTCACAAGTTAAAGCACTGTGGGTTTATATTATACCAAGGGATGAAATAAATGAACTTTCCATTTTAAATCATCTTTACAGAGGTATATATTATTATCATTATTATTGTTTTGACATAGATTTGGAATGTTAGGTTCTATAGATTCCAACACAGGGTCGCCAGATTTAGGATGGGACACAGACCAATTTCCAATGGATATCAAAAATGCTACGTTGGTCATGAAGGTAGGTATCTAATTATAACCGATCTCTGAAACAAAATTGAAACTAGCAAAAGCCAGCCTTAATAAAAGGAGATGAAATTGTTTCTATGTGTTGACAAGTAGCAATTACAATTTGAAGATACAAGGTGCAATGCTCAATTATTGCCTTAAACATTTTTCTCTTGTAATAACTTGCATGTTCCATGTAAGGGAAGTTTGTTTTATGAAAAACAATACTGACATTCGGAACCTGAAACGTTTGTCGGGAGAAATTTTTTTCTCTGGAAAATTTTCAATGGTACAAAGGAGATTCACCTCAAATGTAATTACACCATTCTATTGAGCGCAACAGAAAGCTCTTGCTTTAATACATAGTGAAAAATTTTCACGTCTTTTTTTAACGTAATTTTTGTTATATTATACTTCTTAACCAAAAATTAACTTACCAATCAGGAAAGCTGAACCAAAAAGTACATTTTCAAGTACATGTAATAAATGTTTTGTATCGTTGGCCTGCCATGTGCATGAATAAAGTTATACGTCATTATTCCGAAAACATTTAATTATATTACATATGAATTTGTTTTGATCGGACCACAATTTGATTAAAATCATAATGCATGGTATAAATATCTAAATACTTTTTAGGATTATTTATAAGAGATTGATTGCTTTTTTGACATCTCGTTACCCCTTTGGAATACTCGTAAATCTAGTCGTACTGCTATATTATAACCATATGTAAATTTAAAGTTAGACGGTTTTACATTATCGGACTAAATATGTCCAGAAAATAAATGATTTTTATTCGTATGCATGTCATATATATTCCTGAAGGACTGGCTAATATCCATGTTACTTTATCTGGTATTGTCAGACTGATGTCTTTCATGAAAATTTTTAATGACTATGTACTTCTGGGACGTCAATGACAGCAGAAGTAAAGCTTGTCGTGTTCACTTTCATGATTTGCATTTATGTTATGTCTAAATTGTTTTAATAAATTCAACAGGACAAGAGCATTGCCAATAAGAACAGTTCGTTTTAGCATCAAATTAATACATTCGTGCAGCACGTTGAATAATGTCATTTCTCTGATTTTATAAGTGTTTTTATGGGATACTGTTACACTAGCTTATGTATTTTTGCAATTAAGTATCAGTTTCTTTAAGGTTTATATATTCTTATTTAAATAGTATTGCTTGAAGTCTGGATTGATTGGTCACAGTAGCGCCAAAAAAAAAGTCACAAGTCGGGCGTAGATAACGTAATATTTAAAGGTTGATTGATTGATTGATTGATTGTTGTTTAACGTCCAGTGGCAAATATTTCATGCATATTCAGGACGGGAACAAGTTA
>JARWCS010335776.1:0-11856 GCA_034783895.1 Geukensia demissa | reverse complement strand
CATATGTCAATTATTGAAGTTGTCAACTGAATACTTTGAAGAAATCTTCTGATGCTAGAACTGGCTACATAATATATAACTAGCAGTAGAAAATAAATATATAACATAATAATATATTAACCAGGCTGTCAGCTATCGCCTGGTCATGCAGCTTGGATAACCCTCTACCCAAATCATGCAGGGTCATAGCTCCATATTTATACAGATTCCCACAAGGTTAATATCAAATGTCAGACTGGAATTTCATGGTTACAGAAAAGAAAATAAAATGAACAATTCATGTTTTGTTCCATAATCAAGTGTACAAGGTAAATGAGGCACTTTTAAATTCATTTTGTGGATTTCAACGACTGTTTCACAAAGCACTTGTAAAGACTTGTGTGCATGTAAATCCCTTTAAATCCAGAGGCAGATCCAGACTTTTGGAGAAGGGGGCCCACTTTTTGTGGACCTCTTGATTAATCAATTTTCTCCATTTCTAATGGAGATTAAGACCAAAATTTACCCCAAATTTTTCCTTTTTTATCATTTTTGTATTTCAAAGGGGGGCCTGGGCCCCCTGGATCCGCCCCTGATATCTTCACAACTTACATGCTTATTTTGTCTTAAGAGTCATTATTTTTTGGAAAGTCTCACTAGAGGAAAAAAACATATTAAAATATGATTGGATGTGGGTTAAAATAAAAAGTGCCTCCTGACCATCTTTCATTCTTTATCTGAAAAAGCATGTATCATAAAAATGACTCTGACATTTGAAATACCATATAAAATAACACCATTTACCACAGGCAAGATTCATTAACTTTATAAACTCTCTTAACTACCTGGCAAAAAATTTTGTACACATCCTTTTCCTGTCCATGCAATCCCACAATCCTTTAGTCACCACTAGGATGCTAGAATAACTTGATCAAAAACTATTATTATTGGTGGCATATCACATGCAAGGAATTTGACAAATATTAAGACTAAGACTTGATCTGTTTCAATAGTTCCAGATTCAATATTTCTAGATTTGCATTCTTTTAATTTTTTTCCAAAGAAATTTGAAGACAAAGAAGCTTACTTTAAATATCAACAATTTTGGGATTTTGTTCCATTTTAGCTATATAAAAAAATCAAATGCTTAAATTTAAGGAAGACCAATTATAGTAAACTAAATGTTGTCAGACTGTAAAAAGCTGGGGAATTGACTTTTCTTTCCTAACTAATATTCATATATATCAAAATTTGGGACTTCTATACTTTGACTTAATCAGAGCAATTTATAAATTATCACAAAACTAGAATTCGAACGGTGGTAAAGGCCTGATGGAGAGTTCTAGATTTTGAACTTTGTCAGCATATTGCTGAGATGTGGTGCAGTTTTCATGATATTTACTCTGTAACATCATCTGTACAAAACTTTCCTAGAAATTGCTGGTTCAATTGTAAAAGGTTGGCATACAAATCAAACATTATATAAAAAAAAACCTTTTTTAGATTAAATAATGTGAATCTACCCATTTATCATTAACATGTTTGATAATGTATACTGATTGATGATTGGTATTTGATCTTGTATACAGAATTAAAAAAATTTATTCAAGAAAATATACATTGTAAATCTGAATACTGAGTGCCTGCAGGTCATTATAACTACACTGTGCAAATTAAAAAATGGAAATGCTTTATACAAATTCATCAACTTTAATGTCCTTGACACTTGAAGATTTTTCTTGACAAACAAATATAGCAGAAAACACATGTTCAAAGTCTAACATGAACTATAGACCAATTTGCCTGTTTTTAAAGTCCAACATACAGATTCATTTCCTTGTTTTCAAAGTCCAATATGAATTATAGACCCATTTCCCTGTTTTACCATAAATAAAATTCCACATTAAGAGTTCAGAGATCTTTAAAGTTCCTTTTGAAAAGGAAACATATATCACGGAAACTGAAAGACCTGAGAAAATATAACATGACCCTAGGATATGTGAATTTCCTCTGTTTTTCTCGTGGTTAGAGCGCAATCTCTCTGACATTTACCCTATATCTTTTCATTTTCACAGAATATGTGTAACATTAATGTTTATGTTCCTGGGATCAACTACTGAACATTAGTAATTGCATTGATTCCATTGAAAAAAATGCACATATGTCTCTAATTGTATTTTGAATTTTTTTCAGCCTTGTAGGAAAGGCACATAAGCCGTGTTTATGTCAAGAAATCTCTATGGTATATAAATATACCAATCTGTCTTCTTGCCAAGTAACACAAAGCTAAATCTTCTCGTGTGTTTCCTGAAACTGCATCAGATTTTGGTTTTAAGTATTAGACTTGTTCCAGATGAGCAAACATTACTTTGGAAGCAGGTTAGCTCTAAAAGCATAATCACATTTGGTCTTAGGTATCAATACAGCTCAGCACCTTTTTAAGCAAATTATGGCCAGAGTTATTCAATTAAGTTTGTTTTTACCATTTATTTGTGTCAACCCAAAACATACACATTTATAGTGATTCAACCCTCATTTAAAACAACAAATCAATAATACATAATTAAAAGACATAAAAGATTGCATGACAGGAAAAGGCCTGTGATAAATTCTTCAACAATTGTAAAAATACCTCGTAAAATTAAATTAACAATTTTAAAAATCAGCTCAAAAAGTCAACAAGATGCTCAAAAAACATGGAACACATGCATAACTAACAAAACGTTCTCAATTCATCCAATACTGCAACAGGCAATAGCCGACAGCCACTCCGATGGGGAGCAAATAATGTTTATATCGTTTAAAACCTTGGGCTTCTTCCCCAACATTGTTTTGAAGCAGAGACTGCTGTCGCTGGAGCTCAGCTCGTAGGGATACAGCCTCGTGATGGATGCTTTCCAAGTCCTGGAGTTTGTTCTTGGTTGTCTCAAGTTCTAGGACCAGAGCCTCTTTCTTTTCTTCAAGGTCTGCAATCTGTTGGTTTAGAGTTTCCCTCTCGGTACTGTAACCCTCAATTAGACCTAAATAAACAGCAATTTTTATTCCAGGACTGCTTTCTTCTGCACTTTAAACAAGCTGCTAAAAATCTGAGTATCACAAGGGATCTAGTCATTATTTCTGGGGAGGGGAACCATCACTTATGTATATATTTTTGGGAACCAGTGCATATAATACATATACTTCCATAATTTTAATTTTTGAACAATTCCAATAAAATCATGATTTCTCACATTTATTTAAGGAAATGGCATGTTTCTGAATAAGAAAATTCTCAGATTTACTATAAATTAATAGCATTTCCCAAGTTCATGATTTTTACTATGATTTCCCCAGTAAATAACCCATAATATTACAATGTCCATAGAATAACCCTATTATTACCCCAGTGGATAACCCATAAGAATTACAAAGTCCATGAAATAACCTTATTATTTTATTATTCCCCTGGTGAATATTCTGTGCCAATACAATATCCATAGAATAACCCTAAAAAATAAAGTTATTGAGCAATCCTTTTTAGTGTGTGTTTGGTATAATAAAACAGTTAGGGCCCTTTTAATCGGCAAATATCCAAAAATTGTCCAACCCACGAATTATTTCTCTCAGAAATAAAACCCTTGTGCGGTGGACAATTATGGATATTCACCTCTTCAGCGGGCTGTAATTGTATATTGTATAAAAACCTTCAGCTTTATGGAGTTCTACAGCCAGATATTCCTTAGCCTGTATCTCTTCTCTCAGCTGATCTTGTAGTTCTTGAACCTGATTACTCATTTGGTTCGAATCTTGTTCACGGAAATTCACATGATCCACCAGTTCGTGCTGTGTGGTACGTGCTTCCAGCAGCTGGTTTGTGGTTTCTTCAATCATCTCGAGGAGTCTGGACACCGAGTTCTGAAGACGATGGCTGGCATCTATAGAAATATAGTGATCATCTGACATAAATCTCAATTTCTTTTTACTTTTATTTCTCATTGTAGGCACTGGAATTTTATTCATTGAATACAGAAAAATAAATCCAATATATTTCTATAAATCCAAATGAATAATTATAATATGCAAGAATTTCAGAAAGTAAAGCATTGCTGTCAGTCTCTCAAACTAGCAACAATGTACAGCATCTGTCATATTCTGTCACCAACTGGAATGAACTTATCTACCATCCAATGTTATACTATTGCAGTTATCATATAGTTATCCAATTTCACAATTACAAAGAAATTTATCCAAATTTGTCAATTTCAAGGTTGACTGAGATATAAAATTGTCCAAT
This sequence comes from Geukensia demissa, assembly GCA_034783895.1. NCBI lineage: Eukaryota > Metazoa > Mollusca > Bivalvia > Mytilida > Mytilidae > Geukensia > Geukensia demissa. The sequence goes on along the minus strand of JARWCS010335776.1, from coordinate 7,604 downwards.
AAGTGCTCAATTTTTACAGCTACTGCAACTACACAATGTCTTCCAATTAAATTTTACAAAGACAGTAGGTGTATGTTTCCAAGTTTAAACAGCTTCTTCCGAAGTTTTCAACGTCTTATTGATCCATGCATAACAAATTAAATTCTCGCTAAATGATCCAAAACATCTTTACAAGGCTACTGACCAACTTTTTTGTTATCAGGACAATATTAGATTTCAATTAATAACAAGTCAATGATGCTAATATCGAAGTGTGATTTACAAGAAAGAATCAGTGCTTATTAAAAGATCTGATTTTAATCACATCAACAAATATTTTTTCCTCACTTCATTTATTCCTTTTTTGTTTGTCTTTTTCAAATATCTATGAGTTTTGAAAGTATCACATGTTCAAAGTTTACCCTGTACAATACACAATTTCCTGTTAGGTGTGTGTACTTATTTTTATGATATTTTTTAATCCTCTTGACAAAATATTATCACACATTTCTTTTTTATCATTTATGTTGTTGACGTAAATAACTGAATTGCTTGTAAATAGAGAAATATCAAAAATGAGATGAAAAGGCATTTACATACTTTCACTAAAATTTGTACAACAAAAATTAATTTGTTTTATATTTATAACCCCTTATTTCTATATATAAATTAGCTCTTACCCCTGATATACAAAGTTTATTCACCAAATATACATTGACTAATTTTGAAAATAAATAAGGCTTGCCTTTTAAATTCCAATATACGTGTCTTAGCTGTCTGACTAGAGCTAATTACTTTAAAAGTTTAAAAGAATTTTTTTCTTTTATGTAGTCCTATTGTTGTGTTTATCATATTTATTGATTGTTTTCATATTCAGTAATTATTTAATTAAAATTCCAATCTAAATGACAAACTTTAGTTTCATCCTAAAAAACATATCCAGTCAACCATTTCCTCATCACTGAGTAACATCATTTTCAAGTCTCAATTTGTACACAGGAAGTTGGAAAACTTGAACTGGCTAAGTTTCTATATTTAGATTTAGATCAATAGTAAATTATGATTAAAGTTATGATGAACCTACCATTAACAGTATAAAACTGCTGAGGGATAAAGATATAATTAGTAAAAACGGAGAAAATCTGTAATTACGTTGATTAAAACTATCTGGTGCAATAAATTTGTTTACACATTACATGTAACTTCACTGATATCCAATGATTGGTTTTGGAATACTGGCTGCAAACCATTTGAAATCAGTTAAAAATAAATGATGAATGTTAAATATGTCCAAGGGCTTCTGACTTTTATATCTGCACCAAGGCTGTTAATATTACTTTAGTTATGGTAAATGATCAGCTTTGTTCTTAAGTTCATGTTTGTCTTGTCCAATACTGGGACACAAACACAAATGCATGTTTTCTTATAAATTCAAGCTGAAAAAACATAAGGATGTGCGTCATATCCAAATCTCATTACCCTCACATGTGATTAGTTCATATTTGTTTTCATTTCAATTTCATAAGGAATCATTAAAAAAACACGTCACAATCAGAGGAGAAATAAAAGTTTCCAAAATTATGGTGTTGCCAATTTTTAATCCTGTATATCTTAATAATGGTAATATATGGGTCAATGAAAACGTGGCTTAATAAGTTGGATTTGCCATTGAGAACACAAATAACCCCATTAAAATCAGACAAGAAATTTATAACTTACATTCAAATATATGAAAATGCCTTTTTTTCAGCCCCTCCAAAAAAAACAGGTGGGCTAGGTCACCCAAAATCAATACCAACCCACAAATTAATGTCCCAAAATGTAAAAGGGATTTGTTTATTTGAACAAAAGTTATTGTGCAGACACCGATCTGTCTACAGATGCCAAAGCGGATATCGACGACAGCCCATTATCATTATAGACCACATTATTTGTGGACATATAAAAACTTTTAACATTATAAAATTTGAGACTCACCAAAAATCTTGACCATAAACTATATCACAAAATTCAACAATATTGAGCACATTTGTAAAGTCAACCTCTCCCCATTACACAAGATATGGAGATAATGTCTAAACTGATTTAGAACTGTTGGATCATCTACAGATTAAGATGATATTAAACCCTTAATTAATTCCATAGACGCAGTGTATTTGTCAATAAAACTTCAATATTTTTAAATGACCACATACATAAGACATAAATATTTTAACAAATAAATTAATTAGTAGATATATCTGATCTGATTATGACATTAAATCACTTTATAATCTTTTCAAGAGGACTTTCAGTACACAAATTTCAAGGTTTTATAATTAAAGCTTTCCCTGTCTATTCCTCTTAAACTCCCATCATGCCTTTTATAATGCTTGTATCATGTGTATGGACCTCTTCTTTAACTGTGAGAATTATGTTCAGAATATATTTTACATTCTCTTAAGACATCTGACTGATCATTAATCAAGTCTTATCTTTAGGGTGTTCCACTTAGGTCACATCTTGACCTTTAAAATCAAGTATGGCAAATAATTTCAAAATATTATATTTTGCTTTATTAAATGTTCATATTTAAGGGTCAAATTATTGTTTGGATCATCTGTTTTAATACTAAAACATATTAAACTCTATGCCACGAAATGGAGTTCATCTATTACATTAATTAAGCCTTATTTTTTTTGCTATGGGCCTTTCCTCCTTTTTATTTGATATATATGTAAATCAAATGAATGAATTAATTCCATGTTTAATGGTCCACTTTACAGCATGTCATATTTTCTATGGACTTTTATCTACATCTGACTTTTTCTTTGAAGATTGAACAGTGACACATTGGCAATCATTGATTTTATCAGAGGTAAAAAAATATTTAACACAAAATTTATTATTCCAGACTCAAAGCATTTTTGAGGATTAATGAGTTCCAGTGAAATCTCTTTTAAATTAATAGGTAGCTTTGATAAAATTGCTCCTGGTCTTGAACTAGCTCTATAAAGAGTCACTTCCAGTTAACAAATGGCTAATTTAACAATGTCAAATCCCCATAGAGAATTGAAAGCTCATAGCAGTTCACTGTGTGATTGACACATATTTTTCTTGCTAGTCCAGATTACTTAAATTTAAAAATTAAACATTATTTCATTTGTAAGTGTTGTTTCCAAATGATTACACTCTTTCCTACAAACTCTGGTTCTGAGGTTAAGTATCATAGCATAACAAATATTAGATTCATACCTGTCAAATAGTGAAAGCGAAAATGAAGGTAACCACCAAAATACTATTTTATGAACTTATTTGATTGATTGATTGAATGGTGCTTAACATCCAGTGGCAAATTTTTCATGCATATTCAGGACGAAAGCATATTAATGATAAGTGATGATTAATGAACCCTGTTTTGTACCAGATGGACACGCTAAGCCTGATTTTTAACGTGCTAGCTCACGAAAGCAACAGTCTGCATGAAGATATGCTACCCAGACACATTATTCTGACTCTGGGCAAACCAGTCTTTGCTCTTACTCCTAAATGCTGCGTGCTTAGCGGAGAAGCAGCAAATTAATACCAATTTTAATGTCTTTGATTTGACCCAGCTGAGGATTGAACACACGACCTTCCACACTTGAGGCCAGCACGCTAACCATTACACCACAAAGGCGGTGAACTTATTTGAAAAATATATTACACCAACATTGTCTGTGCTGGTCAATGGTGTATTTAAAACAACTATGATACAGGTATTGTAGTGTATAAGTAATAGGACAAAATCTACACAGAACATTGAATTCTTATACCTAAAGTTTTATTTCTGACCAGTCTGTGAAAAAGCAAAAGTGTGGGTGACATATACATGACCATTCCTATCAGTTTTCAAGGCTCATGGTTTTAAAGATAATGTACTGAGATAAGAGAGGTAACTCTTATTTAACCATTACAATACCAGATTGGATCTCAGACCTAATGATGAGAGGTTACTCCCTGAATTGTACATATTGCATGAATTTCACCATATTTATTCAACATAGGTAAATTTGTATTTTGAAATCACTTGATTGATGCATCTGCATGTGGACCAGAGGTACCTTAGGGTATTCACCAGCCCAGTTGTCAGGCTTGTCTGACAAGATATTTATCAAAAAATATTTTACAAAAATTAGCTGAATATGTTTAAATTCTAAAGCAACAAAAATATATAGCACCTAGCTGTTGTCCTTCCTTCGAATTTTGCTTCCCTAATTCAATTTTTTTTTATTTAAATACTTGATCTCAGACTTCATATGTTTGGTTCTAGCATACCAAAATTTACTGTATTTATTCAACAATAGTAAACTTCATTTGGTGGGTGGCTGTCTCATGGACAATCATGCCACATCTCCTATTTTTATATTGTATTTTATAACTCTTAATTAACAGAAGATGTATCGATTGGGAGAAATCTTTATTATTTCTTCAATGTACTACAACTTAACACTGTTTGGAAATTTTAGATTCTACCCTATACTGGCAAATTGCTGAAATTCTATTCAAATATCAAAAAATAGTTTTGTGGAAAAAATTAGCTTTTTATGAGTCAAATAAACTCCAATTTCATGTAAAATATTGTATAATGTGCAATCTTAATATACAATTAAAATGTGAAAAAAACCGAAAATTCCAATAAACTTATGAGCAATGAATAATTATGTCATTATATAGTGTGATAATGAATGATGAAAACATAGCAGAATAAAGTGGCCATAGACAAGATTGTGTACTGAGCTGTCACACAATGAAGTTGTGCTACAAACACAAGTTATTACATGTCAACAAACCTCTCAAATATGGTTTCATTGTCCAAAAGTCTGGAAATAAATAATTTCTAGGAAGTTTTAAAAAGCTTGTGTATGATATACAATTCTTGCAACACCTACAGCCATCTAAGTTTTGTCAATATTCTGTATTTCCATTTTTTTAAATAACTTAAATATTGCATTGGTCTGTAAGCCATTGCTACTGTGCAACCTTTATTATTTCACTAGCAATTGCTACAGTGCAACCTGTATTATTGTCAAATTACAGAAAATAACAAATTACCTTAGGCACCAACCACAGATTTTTGCAAAATCAATGTTTTTTTTTATATTTTACACTAAAAACAGAGTCTATTAATTGCTTTGTCATGCTTTGCCATCTAAACATCATGCTTCTCATGAAAAATGTGGAAAAATTTATGCATTTATGTTTTTCTGCTGAAAATGGGACCCAAATGATTGCGATTTCAGAAAAAGTTTCATTAACATATGTAATGAGATGTCAAAAGAGAGATGTCTTATTATTGCAATTCTCACTTACAATATTCGCAATAATAAAAACATCACAATAATTTCTGTATTTACGGTATTTCTAAGTTTAATCAAAAGACTTAATGTGCATTAAGATCTGAACCGCTACTACATTGTTTTTAAGTTCCACAATGCACATGTGACCATAGCATAGGCAATCAACAGGAGCTCTGGGTTTTCTACTGATGACTAACCATTTAAGTAACCAGAAAACTTTGTTCCTCAAGCTGGGATAAAACAGTTTTTTATTTTCATAAAGCCTTGAACAACAAGACCCTAAGTATACATGAGTGAGGCTTACTTGTACCATTTAACAATTTATTCCTTCCTAAAAACAACAAAAATATCAGAAAAAATCCTCCCAATAACGTAATTGTGGGTATGAGACATACCTCTGAGAAGATCTTCTCCTTCCTTATCCAGCTCTGGACCTTGGAATATACTCTCACTTATCCTCTGAGACAGATCAAGACCCTCGTCAGTCACATTTGATAATATGCTGGTTTCTTGTAAACTTTCACCATCTCCCTCACCTCCTGTAAATTTTTAAAAATTGGTGAGATAAAATCTCAAATTTTTTATCATGAGGTAAGAAATACTTTATTTGTTTATTGGGTTTTTTTTTTTTTTTTTGGCTTTAGAAGCTATGACATCCATGCACATAAATTAACACCAGTAAAATAAACATTACTGCATCATATCTACCATTCAAAAGAAGAATACAGAATATATGCCAGACAGACAGGTCCACACATTTTATTAGTTAACAAAAAAAATATTCAAATGCAAAATTTAACCAGTACCAAACCTAAAAAACTGTGTATTCTATAGAATTTTCCAACTAAAATGAAAATGTAAAAAACAAGTGCAGTCAACAATCTGTGAAACCAAATTTTTTGTTGTAATGAAAAATACTTCAGTATTATTCCAATTAAACATATGTCACCAAGAGATATCACTCAGATACGAAACAATTCTCACAGACTTCATGTTTTATACATTAACCACCAATACAACTGTCTAAGTGCCACGTACATGTAGGTTTAAATGGAACAGCCCTGCATGAAAATATTACCTTCAGCACCATGAGGTGGTGACCTTTCTTGGTCTTTAGGAGGGGATTTCCCTTTACTTCCAGCAGATTTATCCCCATCAGCGACCATCTTGGCCAGTTTTTTGTTGATACTATCTTCCACATTAAGGTATGTTTTAACTGAGTCGGAGAGTAGCTGTAACAGTTGTTCATTGGTTCTCTGCACTGATTCTCTGTAAAATGTAAGGAATCAATAATGTAAAAAATATAACTTGTGAGAAAAGAAATACTGGACAACACACAATACTGTTCCAATCATTAAAAAAGAAAACAAGTCTTCTTTAAACATTTCAGGTCACATGGTCTACAAGGGTTACACAGTAGAACCAAAATATTTTGAATACCAAGGACACCTTGTACCTCTTTTTAAATCCATTTACCATTCATTGCCTTTGTTCGAACCTGGACTATGTTTCTAATTCAAACAACTTTAAATGATCCTTTGGGTGGTCCAGATACCTAAGTTCCCCTGTATTTATCTTTAAAGAAGTAACTGTCAATTAGTTCAATTTTCAGTATTTTTCTCTCAGATCTTTCTACTCCAAATCCTTCTTGACAAGAAACGCCAATGTCTTTAACAGAACATGTACTTTATTTTAAATATTAATGTTAATTTTATTGCCGTGATTCTTAATCAAATTGGTCTTAAATTTGATATTGTTAATATGTTAATATTATTATCATGTTAATCCTTCTTGACAAGAAACGCCAATGTTTTTAACAGATTATGTACTTTCTTTTAAATATTAATGTTAGATTTATTGCCGTGATTCTTAATCAAATTGGTCTTAAATTTGATATGGTTAATATGTTATGGTTTTGCTGCAAACTTTTTCTTAGTAGCTTAAGTTTGGAATTACCAAACGTTTAGATCTTGCCACGCCATACATGAAATTTCAGTAAATTTTGTGACATACTCCTCAAGGGAAATTTTCAAAAATAACTTTCACTTTCAAACCTCCCACCCTTGCCATTTTAATTCCAAATGACCCTCTGACATCATGTGACCATATCAGATGAATTGACAAGAGGAACAAGAGGGTGCCCTAATTTTGCCTTTGACTCTTTAGTGTAAATTCTAAAACATCTAATTTCCCTCTTTTTAATGAAGGAATTGAAAATATGCTAATCCATGACATACCTTTTCTATAAATAATGAATACTTTATCAGCATGCCCACTGTTTTTTGCAAATGGGGTTACATGTCCCCT
>JARWCS010335765.1:0-11856 GCA_034783895.1 Geukensia demissa | reverse complement strand
CACAACTATACCAATCCTGGCGTCACACATTGGCGCGGAAAATTCAAAAACCCTTATTTTAAAGCAGCGATTTAAAAAGTAAAAAAGGCAGATTCATATTTTTAATTTGATTTTCATGACCATTTGGCCGATGAGCTTTAATATTTATAACTTTAAAAAAAACATGGTCTTCTCCTTTAACATTTCCTAGTCTCCTTATTTTGTTATATTTGTGACATCACTATTCATCACGAATTAAATTTGTTTACCATATTATCGCATTAAACTGACAAATATTGAAAGTATTTACTTGATTTGGTTTTTCTACATATTATGCTAGGAAAATTATTCTCATCACATATTTAATACTGGGAGTTATTTTCAGCAAGTCAAAAATGGAACAAATTTCCCTGTGATAATTACGCCTTCCGTCAGTGCTAGTAAGAGGGCTGAGATGGATTTTCCAATATTAATACATATCGACCCGAGGCTGATATCGGGACTTATATAGAGTTTGTGTTGTAATATCGGCTCTTACGAACTACCCGAGAACATTATGACGTCACTTTGGTAGTATATGGGGACAGTTCAGTTAGGATTTTTCGGGAGAAGCTCGGAAGGAGCCAGAAGTGGCGTCACCGGAAGTCACGTGACATGACATCACCGGAAGTGACATGGACCGGAAATGACATCACCGGAAGTCACGTGACGGAAATGACGTCATTGGAAGGACGCGGGCCAATGTTTTCCCGCGGTTTTTGGTATTTCGGGAATAGTCGGAACCCCATAACAAGACTCTAAAGTCAAACGATTCATAAAACCAAAGAACATCAGAAGTTGCATCGACTACCCACAACATAGAGGACAAAAATCGCGGGAAAATAGAGTGACGTCCCCTTGAAAACAACGACCAAAATAGAAAGCTCGCTTCCGCTCGAGTATACGCAACATGGTACTAGAAAACAAGATCCTATATTCCGAAAATAATAAGACAAAAAAAAAAAAACACAATCAACAAAGCTCGTTCGCGCATGCGCAGTAGACTTCCTCTAGTGTAAGGGCTTCGCCCTTACCTATAAAATCCAGAACGAGTCCAAACATCCATACCATAAGACGAAAAAACCAAAAAGCGCGGGAAAAAATGGCGCGCTTTCGCTCCCGCATGCGCAGAAGTCTTCTCCTAGTACAAGGGCTTCGCCCTCACATCAGAGAGATCTCGAAAATCCATACCATATGACGAAAAAACCAAAAAAACCTGGGGAAAAATGGCGCGCTTTCGCTCGCGCATGCGCAGCGAAAACTGGAAATGATCTAAATTCGTATTTTTGATACATGATTACAAGTCAGCAATATCTTTTAATATCCTGACATTTACGTATATAGTTTTCAATATCGGTATAATTTGAGTCACGTTGTGTTTCCTTTTTTCCACTGAATTCTACAGAATAACAAAGTTGTCGATACAGTCCACTGCTATTTTATACACTGGCGTAGCACCCGGTACGGTAGGTACGGTTCCGACCGTACCGAAACGGAAAACCGTACAAAAACTTAAAACTGACAAAAATTTCACGAATGCATTTTTTAAAAATTTTATTTTCAAAAATTGAATTCTCAGCGTATAGAATGTCATCAAACTTCTACGTGTCTTGCTACATCAGCATCAGCACCGAAATTGGTTTAGTGATCTGACGGAAGATTTTCACATATATCTCAAAATACCGTAACCTTTAGCCAAATTCCGACATAGAGTAAAAGTGTTCAGCATGATGAAATCTATTTGTGATGAATTTTTTTGTAAAATTCCCTTATCTCTTGTAGGAGTTATGGCCATTGTTAGACTTTTTTGTAGCTAATTTTGAAGTTTAAAAATCTTCTTCTATAAAACTTCTGAGCCAGTTGTCGTCTACCAAAATTTTATACAACATTCCTTCCTGGCAAAGATCAGTGAGGAGTCTCTGTCAGGTGATCGAAACAGGCTCCTAGGAGCCTCTAGTAATTTTCCTCATAATCTTTTGGATGCTGAACGTACATCGAAACTTGAAAGAGAATATCTTCTTTCTTTTGAATATTTTATTCGCTTTTGTCATTAAACTCAGTCCGTATAATTTGTTATTTTCATGAAATAGAATTTAGTAATGCCGTGAAAAATCTTTTGCACTGTTCGTTACAACTGGAAGTGATAGGCGAACATATAGTTCCATTTTCGACCATGATATATTTTGATACAATAGACTTTTAAGTCAGTGGCCTGTACCTTCTTCGTAATATATATGTAAATCCATAGGACTGGCACTGTTGCTTTTGAAAACACAAATATCTGTACTTGTTAAACACTTCTCATAAAGCTTTTAAAATTTGTATGACACGAATTTACGTATTCGATACTTTAAAACCAAATATTTCAGTCTAAAAACAAGGCATTTTGAAGTCTCGTATGATGTGCCAGGAGACTCCCAGAAGCCAGGATTTTACACAATTTACTGTAGATCCCCTGGCGACTTGACAATCTTGTATGGCAGTACCAAATGTTTTCCACTGCAACGCCTATGCTATAATATTCTTTATCTCTCTGAAATTCAGTTTTACGCACTGATGTGTTCAAATCATTTTTTAAATGGATGGGAAGTAAACATAAGGTAAACTGTTTTAATACCGGCTAGACGTCGATTAACCTTCATAGAAATATCTGGATTACCTCCCATTTTCTTATCTTTTTTCGAAAGGGGGGGGGCTGGGTTGTCGTCAGTGTGGTTCATATTATTTTCAGTTTCATCTGTTGATTAGTGATCGTTAATTGTGTTGTTCCCAATATTTCCTTGTCCCTTGAAAGTCCATTTTAACACTGCCCCTCCTGGAATTTTTTTGTAAATTAATCATGTGTTATACAAAAAAATGATCTTTCTAAAAGCCAGCCGTTGACACTCCATGTAAAGTTCTGGTATTCTAAAATTAGTTCCTCATCGCTTCTTAGACTACAAATTAGTCGTTAAAATTTGTTTACTGCCTTATAAAATATATATATAGAGATGCCTTAGAAAAGTTAAATTCCCAACAGTCATCTTACTAAATGCATCTGTTGTAGTAATAAAATACATGTAATCAATAGAAATAGGAGCGGATGATGGAAAGGAATTCAATATCATTGGAAACGGATTATATTTATCTCTCAGTAAGAAATCAAACTGATGATTGATAAATAAACTACTTCTGTCTTATGGTTAAACACGGTAATTTTGCTGAGGACGAGGAAAGACCCAACATGCAGGACATTTATTATGTCGTTCAAAACAGGGAAGAGGTGACTTAGTATTTTTACGCTTCTTTGCCATCTTTATCTTCCAGATCGAACTTGTCAGTGCGTATTCTCAAAGACTATAAATGACACGTATAGAAAAGGGAGATGTGTTATGATTGTCTGTAGACAGAAAAGGGAGATGTGTTATGATTGTCTGTAGACAGCCATCTATTTACAGATAGTTTCCTACATGTATAATCATCCATTGTTCTCTTCTCATCTTATTGTTAATAATCCAAAGTTTGTTACAAAAATTCCAAAAGGTCATCTCAAACAGGATTGTGTTGATCAATTTAATTACACATTTAGATATCTGGATGATGTCTTAGCTTTAAACAGACAAAATAAAAAATAAAATTGAAGAAATTTTACGAAAGAACTTAATTTAAATAGATCAAACACCAGCAATGTATGTACTCCTTTTTAGACTTATTTAACAATTGAAAAGTGTTGTCTTATGGAGATTTATGATAAAAGGGATGACTTATCATTTCCTATAGTAAACATTCCTTTTCTTTACAGAAATGGACCTTAAGTTCCTTATTATGTTGCATACATTTTACAAACGTGTTCAATTTGCCAGTGTCTGCACTAAAATTTGTGACTCCAATGATTGTTACCTTCATCTTGCATGTAAACTTTTTCAGCAAGGATATAGTTATCACAGGCATCTCAAGACTTTTGTAAAATTTTATACCCGTTAAAAGTATTTAGTGCAAAAATATGGCTGCAAATGTACAGTTGTGGTACGAAAATTAAATTTATGATAATATTACATATAAAACATATAATTTCAAAAAATGATCCACAAAAACTCATTAATCCGTTAAATTAGCTTACTCACATGCAAAAGGTACACATTTGCAATGGTTGACTGAACATAGAAAATTGTTTGATTGATACAAAAATATTGACACTCTTATCATTAAACTACACAGAAACAATTAAAGTGGCATTGCAACTTATCTTTTTTCCTCACGTAATGACGATGTAATATTAAACTTTCGGACGTAATGCGTTTGATGACATCTCGTATTGAAAAGCTTGCTGTTGTATCATCTTTAGTTGCATACTGAGCATGCCTTCAGAAAATCTATTCATTCATGAAAGAGATATATTCCTTTTGCATCTCTTTTTTGTATTCTTATTGTTGTTAAGGTACTCTCTAAATGGATTGGGTGCACTATTGTATGATTTTTATAATATGTATTTTATAGCTTTTTTACTTTAATTTTGCCCTTGTCTTCAATGTAGCGAATGTTTTGTACCAGCAAAACATGTTTAATTCCACATCATGTATCATGTGCCTGTCTCAAGTCTCCTTGAGGTTGAGTATTTTTAGATCCAACCTTACCAACGGATGCTCCTTTATCAGCACTTTTACTTGCTTTCGGAATAACCAAACGATCTGTCTTTATACCCGAGCCGCCCTCGTGGGTTGAGAAAAAGTATGATAATAATCTGAACAGTAACTAAAGGTCTTTCCACTAACAAAAGGTGGAAAGACCTAATAATAATAAGAAGAAAGATTGTAAGTTTCAGGAAAAACCTTAAAATACGTCCCCGTTAACACCGAATAGGATGGCAATGAAGGAAATTCTGGCAAATTGTGTTGACCCTCAACTCAGCAATATATGAAAACACAAATGAGCAATTATATTAGCTTTTCATTTGATTTCTTGCTAGATAATTTCACATTCACTTAAATGACTTTTTGTAAAAATATTGTTTTGCATCCATCCTTTGAAATGACAACTACAGATGCGACCTCCTCTAACCTCTCTTAAAACGGTCGTAGAGCAGTTCTAATGACCGCACTAAGTTAACGTAGAACAGTTATGCTGGCTGCTCTAGAACTGTTCTAGAACAGTTCTACTACCGTTCTAGAATATAATTCTGACTGTTCTAAAATAGAATCCTGATTGCTCTAGAATAGAATCCTGACTGCCCTAAAAAAGAACAGTTATTAGAATGAAAAGCATTGTCTGACTGCTCTGTAAATATAACTAACTGGTCTGGAACAGTTTCTCAACTGCCTTCAAAGACTAGAATCACGTGTTTATCATTTAAATACAATAATTGGAAGTTATCATGTCTAACAACAAATAATTATGATAAAAAATGTACTTGTGACCTTGAAAAATAAGTTTGATATTAAATTTCATGATTTGAATTATATCCCAACTAACCGTAAGTGAAATTTTTAGCAAAATTATAGTGTAAATCTTTATGACAAAAGAAAAATTTGTACTTGTGAATCCAATAGATAAGTATACAATCCTAGTTTATGGTTTATATTATATCGCGACTAAACAATATTAAAATTCTTGCCTAAAAGTTAATAGATAATTTTCCTTTTTTCACCAAATTTTTTACTTTTGACCTTACAGGATTAGTATGTATTCAAATTCATGATTAGTATTATATCGCAATAACCAATATTGAAATTTTTTCTATATAGTATAAATCTTTACGACAAAGGATTGTTTGCTGTTTAGCATGTTAAATTTTTACTTGTGAATGCAAAATTAAGATAAGTATACAATCCCAGTGCAAGGTCTATATTATATCGCGACTGTCCAATATTAAAGTTCTTTCCTAACACGAAGTATAGAATTTAACATTAGTAATTCTGTATTTTGCAACAAATATTTGTGCTTTTGACCTTAAAAGATAAGACTGGTAATCAAATTCAGGATTTATATTATATCGCAACTAACCATTATTAAAATTTTTGCGAAAAATATAGTGTAAATCTTTACAACAAAAAATTTGCGGCAAAGAAAATTTGTTGTTTTGCATGAAAAAATTTGTACTTTTGACCTTAAAGGGTAAGTTTGGTATTCAAATTCATGATTTATAATATATAACAAATAACCATTAATGGAATTTTAGCAAAAAGTATAGTGTAAACTTTAAGATATAGAATTTTTGCTTTTTACACTGTTTCTTAAATTAACAATTCTTTGTCTTTTGTAAGGCGGCAGTCTATTTAATTTTACCGGTGTCATATTTAGTGACACCCACTAGTGAAGTGTGAATTTCGCTCTCAAAGTTGTCATTTATTGATATATAGACCGAGCTGTTCTAATTCTTGACAAGAGCTGTTCTAATTCTTGACAAGAGCAGTTCTAATTCTTGACTAGAGCTGTTCTAATTCCTGACTAGAACTGTTCTAATTCATGGCCAGAGCTGTTCTATGACAGCTCTATGACTGCTCTATGTCTGTTCTATGACAGCTCTATCACCGCTCTAGGTCTGTTCTAAGTTAACTTAGAACAGTTCTCATGACAGTTGGGCGAGAGGTTAGAGGCGATCGCATCTGTATGGACATCCCTTGGTTATCAAAAACTATTATTTATAATTATTTACGATCAATGTTATAATTGTTCTCAAATAGTTTGTTATAGAGAAACTAGATTGTGTGTAAGATAATGAAATCATAAAAATGTGAGAAAGTGGTAGTAATTTTCGCGATAACCTTTAAAAATCTCAAACATTGTTTTATTTATTATCGTCATTTTAGTTGTATTACTTTACCTTACACAATTTATTTTAAGACTTGTTTATTTGTACTGTCATTGTCATAGGTTAGTAGAGTTTTAATTAAAAATGTTTAACCCGTCATTAACGGTTTTTGCCTACCCTAAGTAAGGAACCTGTAGCCCAGTGGCTGTCGTTGACTCATAATAATTATTACTAACTTTGCGTTTTGAGATAGTCGATTATTTTCCCTTTTGAATAGTTTTACTTTTTATTTTTGTGGGGCTTTTACAGCTGGCTTTCGGTATGAATCTATTAATTCTCAAAAAATTTCTTGTGAACATCTAAAATCTCTAATACATTAAAGAAATCAGGGTAGGTCGAAGGGTGCACGGTAGGTCGACCTAGCTCTCTGACTATAAAGCTAAACGCCTAGATGTTAAAATAACTGAATTCGGATTTTAGTGGTTGGCTGTTTCTTTGACATCATACCACATATTTTATATTTAGCTCAACTGACCAATGGATCGTGTGACTCGCTGCTTTCTGCTTCCGTCGTCTTTCGTCCGTCTGTCAACAATTACAAAATATTCTCCTCTGAGACTCCTTGACCAATTTCAACTATACTTAGAAAGAATAGTCCTTAGATAAACTTTATATACATTTGTGCACAACATTTCCATCTGTCAACTCGGATGACCATTGTTACTGAAATAGAATCAGGAGATGGTTGATTTATCTTTTTAAAATCTTCTTTTTTGAAACAGCTGAGCCGATTATATTCAAACTTTTAAATTCAAAAAGGTCCGCCACACACGACCACCGACAAAAATGATGATCCCAGCCAAACGTATTATAGGGCACTACGGGAAACTCACTCAAAAACGGTTTGTCCGAATTCATTGAGAAAACTGCTAAACCTTTCATCGAATGGTCATTTAATGGGCATCTTTCAATTTTTTGTCCACAATTCCCAAATGACCACCACAGTAGAGCCTATTGGAAATTCAGCTAATGTTTTTCCAAAGTCACCGATTGGATTGCAATCAAAATTTGCTTGAATTGTGAGTAGATTATCAACTTGTATGTTTTTCTGTCGAGGTAAACAACATCGCTTGAAACAACCAAGTTAAAGTCAATATCAGGTGAGCGATACAGATTCTTAGGAACCTTTAGTTCTTTAATATCTTATTAAATACCTACATGTAAGGTTTACACCTTCTATCTGTAGACATGCCTGATGCCCAAAGAGGGTATGGGTAAGCGAAATTTATGGCATTAAAATGTTCTGTTTTATAGGTGATCTTTCAATGAAATTAAAATGTTCTCTGTAGAAAATTGGAGTATTATGTAACGACTAGGTGATGACATTTGCAGGAGTATAAATATGGCTTAACAGATCACCGTACATATCCTTTGTCTAGGCAATGTCTGATGAAAGGAAACATGAAACATTTATTGACCATTATGCAATTTTATTACTAAGGTCAACGTGCAAACAGTGCTGTTTTCCGGACAAAGCTTCGATGTTTCACTTTTAATTGTCTGCAGACGTGGCAAAATGGGACATGGTGACATAATTTTATGCAAAAAATAAGTTGACGACATCTTAGAAATAAAAGCTTGTGACATATAAAAATAGCTAAAAATTATAATAAAAACTGTAGCGTTTATGTTTTGTTTTCGTTATATCTTTTGGTTTGTTTCAAATTTGTCTTGTCTCTTTGGACTGTGCACTTTTGATCTCTCGCATGTATTCCACACTGTACTTGCTTTATTTGAAAGGTTGGAATGTGAGACCCAACTTCCAGCATTTTCATTAGCATTGTTTTCGCATTTACTTTACTATTGATTATTGTAGTTTGAGTTTTATCAATATTTAGATGATAATATTTAATTTTCATTTTAATGAAAATTGCGACCTTCATTATACAGTTGGGTGTTCTTTTCTTAATCGGTATTTTAGCTTTTACTGGCATGACGATAAGAAAAAAACTAGTAAAGCAGTGTTTAACTTGAACACGGTTGTTTAGGCACTTAAATTAGCCTGTTCTTTTTCTATACTTAACTTTCCGTTTCTTGGTGGAGATGTGCTTTGGGTCCCTTTGTATGGTATTTAAGTTTCACAACTAGTTCAGTTTGTCCAAGTTTGCAATAAGGTTAATGACTTTAATGTTCGCAACCTACATTTTACTAGTAAACTTTTGCAACAGGGATACAGATATCACGAGCTTCTCAAGACTTTAATAAATTTTTATAACCGTTACAAAGATACAAAAATACGGCTGCAAATGTAGAAGTCGATACAGTCCCAGAACGTACAAGGTACCTTAAAAACGTGAAACGTGCGGATCGTATGTGTGTGTTTCCCGTCTAACGTGTATCGTGTGGTCCAAATCGTGCATCGTACAACGGCTTTCATTGGTCGATTTTTATCGTTTAACATTTGATTTTAATCGTTATAATTGTAGGTTCTTGTATTTTGTCTGCAGAAAACGAGTTTATTTTTAAATCATCATTATTCAAATATCATTAATTATCTTTCTGTCATATTAAAAAAAAACGAATCGAAAAGTATTCGAAAACAAGTGCTTTTTATCGATTAATTTCTGTCGTTTATGTTCTCAGAGTTGAATCCGACAGGATTTATGAAAATGACGATGCGTTGTTCAATTCAGATAATTTTCAGAATACGATGATACGATATCATATTTCTATCTGGGAAAATTTGTGGTATACATTTATATGATAAAAAAATATGCTATTATGCATTCCATAATGGTAATTTTGCCACTACAACAACAATTAGTAATGCTAAATCCATAGACATGTTTATATATCCCTACGCTTAATCCAAATTATTATTTTTATTTTCAACAAGATACTTTTTCATATTTAAAAACAAATTTTGTTAAATTTTATCAACTTGCAAATTCATGCTATTTTTTCAATTAAAAGTTTTTACTTCTGACCTTAAAAAAATAGGCACAAATTCATGAGACTAAAGAATTTATGCAATTTTATATTCAAAAGATAATCATTCTGAACTTGAGATGAATATGCAATGTGCAATTCAAATTCAAGCTATTTTCAACAGCCAAGTCATTTAACAAAATCTGGATTTGCCCTGTGTATGTTTAAACTTTGTGTTTGATTTTGGATGTATTACTATCGGGGAAGTTATGACAGATTTGTTAGATTTCTTTGCTCGTGTATAGTTGTAATTTGTTGACCTTACCCCACATTTGTGTGCTTCAATCACATATGTAGTGTCGTCGACATCTAGCAAAGAATTCAAGCATCTTGAACTAACACTGAGGTGCGAGTTTCAACTTCGTGTTGAAAGCCTCGCTATGACTTTGAAGAACAGAAATTAAAGCGCTGTTGCTTTGCTTGAAATTTACTTATATATATGAGATTTTTTGTGTCGGGAATATTTAAACCATATCCTTTCTTTCTAGTTTTAGTTCGCCAAAAGACATTAATTCAAATTTTAAAAGAAAAGTTTGCTAAAGATTCATGCGAATAAAAGATTGTAAGCTATCTTACATTCAGAATTTATAATTGTGAACAATGTGTAATCCAGTTTATGTTTGGTTTTCGACAAGACATTTGTTCAAATTTAAAAAAAAAATTTGGTACAAATTCATGCGACTAAGTACTTTATGCTGTTTTAGATTAATAATTGATAAGTTTGATTTTAAGACATGAAGGCAATGCATACAAATTGATTATATTTGGTTCGCGACAAAATATTTGTTTAAATATTTTGAAAATTGATGGTAAACATTCATGCGACATAAGAACTTATTTTATTTTACATTCATAATTTATAATTCTGGCCTTAAGAGAAGAATATACAGTGTTTAATCCAGATTTTTTTAGTTTGTGACAACACATTTGTCAAAATTTTGAAAAGTTTTTGTAACAACTTCATGTAAATAAAGAATTTATTTTATTCTATTACCCTTCTAAAATTTTATGGTTGCCGGTTTTGACATTAAGGAAACCACGACCTGATCACACTCCTGTGTTGTAAAGGAGTTTGTTGATTCCAAGCCTTTGTTCCTTTTGTTTTCGTTTCGTATATTTTAGTTTGTTTCAAATTTGTCTTGTCTCTTTGGACTATGCACTTCTGATCTCTCACATGGGTACTCTACACTGGACTCATTAAAAAATATTATGCTGACCTTCAAAGATGAAGACGAAGTGTATAATGCAGATTATTTTTTGTTCGCGTCAAGACATTTATTCAAATTCTGGAAAATATTTTGTACACGACAAGACATTTATTCAAATTCTGGAAAATATTTTGTACAAGTTCATGGGACTAGAGAATTTACATTTAGAAGTCGTTAATAAATTGGTTAATCGCAGTGTATCGCAACTAGTTATGGAACTACCGGTAATACAACAACAAGTTGACCTCTTCTTGGATTGACATTAACCCGTATTAGCGTTTAAAGATTCCACGACGGGTGTTGCGCGGAAGACAGGGGATGCTTATCCTGCTAGAGCACCTGATCCCACTCCTATTTTCTAAGGGAGTTCGTGGAAGCCAAGCATTTGTTTTTTTATTTCGTTTTATCTTTTAGTTTGTTTCAAATTTGTCTTGTCTCTTTGAACTATGTTTTTTTTTATCTCTCACATGGGTATTCTACACTGGACTTTGACCTTAGGACATCAATATGTACAATTCAGAAAAATTTTAGTGGGCCACAAGACATTTGTTCAAATTTTGGAAAATGTTTGGTACTAATTCATGGGACTAAAGAATTTATGCAATTTTACATTTGGAGTTCATATATTTGACCTTAGGATATGAATTCGCAATGTACAATCCAGATTATTTTTCGTTCGCGACAGGACATTTGTTCAAATTTTGTAAATTCTTTGGTAAAGATTCATTTGACAAGAATTTCTGCTATTTTACATTCAGAATTCGTTAATTAATTGGTTGATCCATATGGTATCAGTGTATCGCAACTAGTTATGTACCTGTTACCGGTAATACAATAAGAATGCTAGATTTCCTGATTGACAACATTTTTGTAATGTTTGGCGGGCGTGTGTTTCAACAGACTGTCGGCATTCCA
>JARWCS010335745.1:0-11857 GCA_034783895.1 Geukensia demissa | reverse complement strand
ATAAGATCTCCTTAAAATTGTTCAATACGTTCTCAAAGATCTGAAGAAGCTTTATTCTACTTTACATATATGTTTTGATGACCATTTCGGGATCCTCTGAATTTGTCATATGACTTACACTTCTAACATCTTGGATGTGGAAAATCAGAACAGTAAGTAAATGGAGCATCTTCAGATCTTGGTTTGAGAACGTATTGTGAGCTATTTGACCAAGACCTAATTTTAATCATGTTGGATCAAGTATAGACACATATTCAAATGACTACAAACAATAACATCAGATTTCCTGTTAAAAAAATAATAAAGAACTGAACAGCAATACAACACAGGAGAATTAGATTCTCTAAAGGTCTTTTGATTCACTAATGGCACCCGTCAAGAGATCTTAATTCTCAAAGTTTCATGAAGGTGTGCAGTTAAACATGCAATGGAACAGACTCATTCATTAGTGCTTCGTACAAAATCAAGGAGCACCTGATCCCACTTCTGTTTTGTAAAGGAGTTCGTGGATTCCAAGTCTTTGTTCCCTTTGTTTACGTTTATCTTTTAGTTTGTTTTAAATTTGTCTTGTCAATTTGGACTATGCACTTTTGATCTCTCACATGGGTATTCTACACTGGACTCAAGACATAACTCTTATGAATCTTTGTTCAGTTTGAGTCAAGCATTGATATACATCTAATGTAAGCATCTAATTAAAACAGATAAATTTTAATCTGTTTCATTTGAATGCTTAAAGGGCTTTTTGTATAATAGAATTTTATAAACATATTAATGATTTAAACTGAGTTGACTAACAAAATGAATCCATTTAAGAATTGCACTAATACCATGTACAACCAAATAAATTATTCAGAAATCCAGTCCAGTAGCAGGCTACAAATATTACCCTTGGCTGGTTGTTCAATAAGTTAGATATACCATCAGTTCTTTACAGTCCAGTAGCAGGGTACAAATATTACCCTGGGCTGGTTGTTCAATAAGTTAGAGATACCATCAGTTCTTTACAGTCCTGTAGAAGGGTACTTATATTATCAAGGGCTGGTTGTTCAATAAGTCCAGTGTAGAATATCTATGTGAGAGATCAGAAGTGCATAGTCCAAAGAGACAAGACAAACTTGAAACAAACTAAAAGATAAAACTAGAAAAAAAGGGAACAAAGAGATACCCTTAGGTTCTTTAGTCTTGTAACAGGGTATCATCCAGGGCTGGTTGTTCAATAAGTTAGAGAAACCCTCAGGTTCTTTACAGTCTTGTAGCAGGGTATCATCCAGGGCTGGTTGTTTAATAAGTTAGAGATACCCTCAGGTTCTTGTCTAGTAGCAGGGTATTATCTAGGTCTGGTTGTTTAATAAGTTAGTGATAACCTCAGGTTCTTTACAGTCCAGTAGTAGGGTATCATCCAGGGCTGGTTGTTCAATACGTTAGAGATACCCTCAGGTTCTTTACAGTCAGTAGCAGGGTATCATCCAGGGCTGGTTTTCAATACGTTAGAGATACCCTCAGGTTCTTTACAGACCAGTAGCAGGGTATCATCCAGTACTGATTGTTCAATAAGTTAGAGATACCCTCAGGTTCGTTACAGTCAAGTAGTAGGGTATCATCCAGGGCTGGTTGTTCAATAAGTTAGTGATACCCTCAGGTTCTTTACAGACCAGTAGCAGGGTATCATCCAGGGCTGGTTGTTCAATAAGTTAGAGATACCCTCAGGTACTTTACAGTTCAGTAGCAGGTTATCATCCAGGGCGGAGTGTTTAATAAGTTAAAGATACCCTCATGTTTAAATAGTCCAGTAGCAAGGTATCATCCAGGGCTGGTTGTTCAATAAGTTAGTGATAACCTCAGGTTCTTTACAGTCCAGTAACAGGGAAACATCCAGGGCTGGTTGTTCAACAAGTTAAAGATACCCTCAGGTTCTTTACAGACCAGTAGCAGGGTATTATCCAGGTCTGATTGTTCAATAAGTTAAGAGATACCCTGATGTTCTTTACAGTTCAGTAGCAAGGTATTATCAAGGGCTGGTTGTTCAACAAGTTAGAGATACACTCAGGTTCTTTACAGTCCAGTAGCAGGTTATTATTCGGGGCTGGTTGTTCAATAAGTTAGTTATGTCAGTCCAGTATCATGAAGGGCTGGTTGTTTAACATATTCAAGTTATAAATTTAATTTCATGTTAGATTCCGTTGTTCACAATTTAACCCTTTATGATATTGAACTTTGTGTGGAAAATGTTAACTTGTCACAGACTGTTGTAAATTAGGGAACTGAAATTTAACCTGTGTGATTCTCTCAACAGTTCTGAGCCAAAATTCACTGAAAACAGCCATCAGAACTGTTTCTTCTCTTATATTTTTTTTCATTTGTATCCCTTCATTTTCTTAGCAGAAAGATATTTCCTCTAATTCTGCACTATAACAAAACAGCATTGTGATTTATGTAAATACAATCTTTACATTCAACACAAGCTTATTTATATAGCTCTTAACATCCACGGATAACTTTAGGAATTACTAACTAGATTTTTATTGTCATCAATAAATCACAATTCTTCCTAGCTAGCTTAATGAAGCTAAGCCTGTGTGACGAGACAACATTATCTAATTTTATAATGTCATATCTCAGCTTAATTAGACATGTAATAATGAGCAAGGATTAAAATACAGTTAATTTGAATACAAAATTGAAAATAAATTTAAGAGTGCAGTGGCTGTCTGGAATAATGCATTTTAATTGAAAATTACAGAAATTAAGGACATGCACAAAATACAAAGTATACTAAACATTTGTGTAGACTTGTGTTTTAAATGTTATTAAATTGGTTACAATGTTTCATTGCTAATATCACCCAAAACTTAGGAGAGAAAGGTTACTACTTTATACCCAATATTACTGTAGAAAAAGCTGTTGTAACCATCACAGAAACAAAACTTTATTTTTGAGAATAAATAAGTAACACTAAAAACATTGTCTGATCTTCTCTCTCAGTACCAGTCTTTTTATATTTGGTATTTTATACAACTTGGTGCACTTAGATTTGGCAATAAGTAACACTTAAAACATTGTCTGATCTTCTCTCTCAGTACCAGTCTTTTTATATTTGGTATTTTATACAACTTGGTGCATTTAGATTTGGCAATGACTCAGATTTAGGTGTACATGTAGTAGTACATGCTAACTAAATGCCAAATATCGCACATGCCTGTCCAGAGCAAGGAGACTTTACTTTCACTGGTTGCTGTTTGCTCTTAACTGAAAACATTGCTGCAGGACATTTTCTTACCTCTCTTTATCATTTATTTTCACTATTTTCATTTATTTTCATTAGAGGTTCCTGCATTGTGTCAGCAGCTTAACACATTCATGTAATACCATCTGCAAAGTTATGTATTTGAGCGATATTGTTACAGACAGGTTAATTTATGATGGATGCAAAAACTATTATTCCTTTTTTCTAGAAATAAATTAAATTAAAAACATAATAAAAGGAGTCTCAAAAATACTGAACATATTAGCAAACTGAACCACCAACAAACCAGCAACCAACATTGAACAAGAAATTGAACCAGCAACCAACATTGAACAAGAAATTGAACCACCAACCAACCAACCAACAGAAATGCTAATAATCCTTTTGAGCAATTTTAAGTTAATATTTTGTAAGAGTTGTTTCCTTGCTTAGGCCAAGTCAATTTAAGGCAGAACAACGGTGAAAAGCAGATTTATCGCTATACATTATTATAAAGTCTTTGGTTTCTAGGACAACTGCAAATAGTTAAGGTATTAGCACATATTCTTTCTTTAAAAGTCTTCTGTTATATTCTAAACTAACTGATCATGTTAGAAATCAAACATAAAAATATTTTGGGCAAATCAATGTATATAAAGCTGGTAATTATGGACTGCACTATTGTAGTAAAACTGACCATTAACAGTCAATAAAACTGATTCCAAACTGATTAGAAACTTTCCTTAGTATTGATTACACTGTCTTACTTGACAATTTTTTTATGCTCAATTTATACAGAAAATGCTGCAATAACAAATAATTGTACAAGACAATTATCTTTATGTTGTAATAAAACAATGTTGAAAAAATATTTAATGATGTCCGACTATTGGAAAACTATAATAGATAAGTGATGTTGCATCTAGGTAATTGGGACTATAATCTATTACTCACGAATGTAACGTGACATCACATAATATCAATTTTGCCCACGGTAATGTGTGGGTAGTTAAAATATACAGACAGCCTAGAAATAGCAAACAGGATATAACGTCAAGGAAGCAATGCTATTTGTCAATTTCCACAACTATTTTTAAAGCCTTTTAAGTAGTACACATAATGTAACTGGCGTGTAACATTATGCAATTAACAATAATCAACATAATAGTGTGTTAATTGTCAATTTCCAGGTCAAATTACTTCACTTTGTCCTATTTCAACCATACAATTTGTATGTAGGTAAGGCCAAACATCCCTGTATATAATGGCCTTTTATATACAACAAAAGATTCAAGGGTTTGAACTTTGCAGTGGCTAGTGCAGATGTTTGCTGTGGAACATTAAATTTTTATACTGCTTGAATTGTATGATGATGAGTCCATGTCAATGGATATAATTGTAAGGACTTTACATGAACACCTCTTTAATATAAAAAAGAATGATGTCAAGAAGACCACAATATATCTTAACAACAGGCAACTCATTGGGATCAAACTTTAGTAAAATGCTTCTTGCATGGAAACCACCTTGGTGGTGTCATGGTTAGCATGCTTGCCTTGAGTTAGGAAGGTCATGGGTTGGATCTCAGGTCAAACCAAAGACATTAAAAATTCATTCTGGGTTTACTATTTAGTCATTAGAGAAACAATTTCTTCCCTTCTACCATGTTCATCAGAATATTTAATCAAATCAATCTCAAGTGGATCATTATACCAAAATAAAGAGCATTTTCTACATATTTTATCTTGTCAACAAATAAAGAAAATATTAAAACAGTAATTTTGTAGGTAGGTAACATGAAAATCACAAAACTTATTCATTTTAGAAGAAAAAACTTTACACTGAGAAAATTAACCTGAAATTTTATAGCACATTCAAAAGTTATGTTATAGTTTGTCACATTTATATGACAGTCTTGTAGTTTGTGACATTTGCACTATAAACATTTTACTTAACACAGTTTTACTAAAAGGTTTCAAAAACATGTTTTTGTGGTATTTGTTATTTATTGTTATTGATGAGCTTGTCAATAAATAATTATATCAGAAATACAAGGACAATGAATGCAACACATTAAATGATTTTTGATAGCATCAACATTATTTGAACTGTGGATGTTAAGCATTTTATTTTACTGCAATCCAATTTTGAAATTTACCCGTAGTTATTTTTAAGTATCAACATCATTTTTATTAAATTTTGGCTTGATTTGTTGGGTTGGTATTAAAATGTTTTTGTAAGGAACCAATCTTAGAATTTCACTTTATTCTCTCACATAATATCTGAACATTTCTTATTTTTTGATGACAACACAATTTTTCAAGACGTCTATAAAGAACTGATTCCTAAGCATTGATCTATAAGTTAATGGTCATCTTCTTAAAATTCAAATTCAACTAGGTGTTTATGTTTACTAAAACATAAGTCTTACTTTCCCTTTATTCTAGATTAATCCTACCATGAAGATGGCAAGGAATCCAAATTATTTCTGACATCTTCATAGAAACTAAAAGAGACCTACATGTATTGAGGTTAACAAAAGATCTAAATAAAAAGGTTCAATACTAAGGCCCAGAGCAAACTGGATTAAAATGCAGAAAAACCTGTGGCCTGGAAAGACTCAATTATGTAAATACTTGTAAAACATTAACTAACGTGATAAATACAAGAGGAGAGAAAATAATAGAACAAAAACAAATCTTAAAAGAACTTAAGTCATTCTACAATAATAGCAGTAGATTAAAGACTTTGTGATATAGACTTAAATGTGACATAGATCTCATTTAATACACCTAAATTATGTAAAATAGAATCAGAATCACTTGAGGGAGAAAATAATAATAATAATAATAATAATATAAAGAAGTTACAGAAACTTCGAAAAGTATGATAAATGATATCTCAAGGTTCAAATGGCTACATAGCCGAATTAATTGAATTATTTTAACGAGACCTTGGTCAGTTTGTGATCTGCTCTTTTAATTATGGCCTTGATAACAAAAAATCAACTTCTCAATGACAGGGAGGTATTACTATCTTACCAAAGGGAGATAAATCAAGGGATTTCTTTTTAAATATTGTCATCCTATATATATATAATATCCCATCTTAATATAACATATAAAATATCATCTGGATACCTGGCAAATAGAATTAAGACAGTTTTAGACAAACTTATTCATTAAGAAGGCTTCTTTTATAAAAGGTAAATATATAGGTGAAAATGACATTTTACATTGTACAGAAGAGTGAATGATCCCAGGATAATTTCTAGTAATTGATTTCGATAAGGCTACTGTGTCATGGAGATTTCTGTTCCAAGTATTACACTTTTTCAATTTCAGTAAATGTTTCATAGATTTTTTAAAGACTTTAAATAATGAATTTTTTTATGTGTTTAAAAAAGAGGTGTATTTTTTATTCTATATAGGGGGGGGGGGGGGGGGTTGTAGACAGGGTGACCCCATATCGCCCTATCTCTTTGTTATGTGTTGAAATTATGGAGATTTTGATGAGAAACGACAAAGATATAAATATATTGACCTCAAGAATCATGAATATAAAATTTTTCAATATGCAATATGCAGATGATACAGGAATTTTTCTGAATTGGTCTAAAGGGCATAGTAATGAACTTTTGTGTAAGGACAGAAAACTACATGTAGGATTGGTTGATGAAACATGCATCAAACAATGGGAAAAGCAAAATATAAGTTTACTGGGAAAAATAACTGTAGTAAAAACATGTTGATTCCAGAACTTACACATCTGTTCATTTCTATTCCTAGTATAGATCGTTTTTATGATAACAAAAAGTAGAGGGTTTATTATTTAGATAGATCTGGAATGGAAATGATAAAATTTAAAGAAATCAGATGGTCCAGGATTTTTATAATGGAGGATGCAACAAATTTTATCAAATTCCTAAAAATCACATTGGTAAGAAAAATGATTTATAGTGAATCTTCATGGATACATCTGGTGATAGGCAGACAGAGCTTAATTCTAGGAAAACCTAATTATTTGGGGATACATATGTTGTTAAACTCTGTTCATATCCCTCGGTGCACCTTTATCCCTCTTAATCTTGAGATTTTTATAAAAAAAGTAGCCAATTTGTTTTACAAATACTTTATTAAGGTTATCAGGACACTACAAAAATTAAAAGAGAAATGGGTACACACCTAAAACATTCCAAATTTAGATTGGAGTTCTATTCATAAATGTAACTTCTGCAGTACTGTAGTATCACGAGGGTCAGGTTTGAGAGTCGGGTATACAAGAAAACCTTGTTATTAAATTTTTAAAAATTCAAATTTTATTAGGGAAAACAAGGCATATCTGTTCTATTGAAAACCTATTGGTAATTCTTTTTAAGTACTATGTTTACAGCCAAAGATGTAGAAATGAAGATCTATACCAACAATCAAAGCTGATGTATAATATTATTATAATGTAGCCAGATATACAGCTATTGGTAATGGAAAGCAGATTATTTTTTAGAAAAATGGAACAAATATGAAAAAATGTTTGTAGTAATCTAAATGCATTACTGTAATTCAATATTAATTTCTATTTTCTCCCCTTTGATGGTATAGTTTGGCTATTGTTGCAAACTAAATTAAATCTGCTTTCATTTATAAATGTTTTTTTACTAGTATGTTAGTGTGTATGAGTCTGCGAGTAAGAACAATCTTCTTGTTTATCCTTAATGTTATAAGATACTTGTGTTACAAAAAGATCAAATGGAGGTTTGACCTTGATGTAAAAGGTGAAAGTCATGGAGGTCATGTGGGATGCCAAATATCACCTTATAGTTAACAACCTACATGCCAAAGTGCACCAGCAAGGTAGGTTGTGGCTTAAGAATCAGAATAATAACAAGATGCCCCCTTGTTCAAAGAGGAGACATAATAAATGACTAACAAGAGAATAGATATCTTGTTTGTTTTCCCCCATTTGACATCACTGTCCAAACAAAGACATGTACTCTAGTGGTTATCATAGTCAATGACAACATCATGACACTTGGTAGAATTTATGTGCATATAATGTTGCTATCCTTGATACCCAGAAAAATATGTCATGTTAAAATTAGGAAGAAATATATGTTCTAAATGTATCACGATATTACCAATATATGTACTGTGATCACATTAACTAGAGGCTCAGAATGCTGAGCCATAAAGGCTCCAAAAACAGGGGCATTCAGAAACAAATGCTAAATGGCTAAAAGTGGTCATGAATGTTGTTATAAATGACCTTGCATATAGATGCTTCCTGTCAAATATTGTTCCATTTGGCAAAGCGGTTTTAGAGAAAATATTTTATGTTTCAGCCAATTAGAAATGAGAATCGTTCATGGTGGCCATGTTTTCAGTCCTATCAACAAAATGAGGAAATTTTATACAGTACCTTACATAGATGTCAAAACCAAATATTAATCCATTTTGCCAAAATGTTTCTGAGGAGAATATTTTTAATGTATCAGCAAATCAGAAACATGAATCCTCTATGGCAGTCATGTTTTTTGTCTGATCAGGAAAAAAATATGCAAACTTCATAAAGATCCTTGACTAGAGGATGTCTGTAAAATATTATTCCATTTGGCAAAGCATTTTCAGAGAAGATTTTACTTTCAGATAATCAGAAACAAGAATTGTCCATGTTTTTTGTACAATAAGGACAAAATAAGCAAAATATTGAAAGAACTTTGAATAGATGCTTCATGCAAAATATTGTTCCATTTGGCCATGCAGTTTCAGAGGATAAGATTCAGTCAAGGAGAAGATGAAATGTAAAAAGTTTACAGAAGACAGGCAGACAACGGATGCCAAGTGATGATAAAAGCTCACCTGGCCAAATGCAGGTAACAACAACCTAATTTTTTGTACTATAGCAATAAAATAAATGTCCCCCATTTAAATATTTTCTTGTTCTAGGAAAACTGTAGCATGAATTTGTACTTAAAAACAAAATATAAAAATAAGATATGTGGCATGATTGTCCATGTGACAGCCATCCACCAAATAACAGTCGAACAAAAATACCTTTTAAGCAAAAAATGTTTACTGCATGCCTTTTCACCTTGCTAATTATATTTTCAGGTATGTTTTGACCTTAACTGATCAACAGTTTGACTTATTCACACCTCTAAACCGAAATAAATTTGTAACAACAAGTTAAGATAAACATCTTATGAAAAAACTGTTATGGTCTTTGGAATCTACCCATTATTGACATAAGAATAGGTCAAATTGATATTAGCCGATTTCTGATGTCACAACTCTTATATGATTTGCATAACAGAAAATCATTCAATATGCTTAGTTAATTTGGTTTCTGAAATTGATTTTCTTAAAGTTATTTCCAGAAAAAACCACTGTCCACCAAACAATTTTTGAAATCTATAAAAAATTTCATACATGATTTTCTTTTATATTTGGAAGGTACGGTATATTTCTCAGACAAAATTTTGGTATATGAAAAAACTCTCTCTCTAAGACAGAACTATTTTACCACCAGCTAAAGAAATTAACTACTGTGAATTCAGAAATCATTGCGATGTTTCTATAATTGCAAATAATGTGACTGGATTGTAATCGCAATAATAATAACTCGCATTCCGAAATTTTCTAGTTCATTGTGTTGCACTTTTCGATATTTTGCAAAAATAAAACTTGCATTATCATCCCCATTCAAACATTTGCAATAATAAATGCTCGCAATAATTTCTGAATTGACAGTACATTCTTCCTGGAGTTTATAGGTATGTAAACTGGAGCTATTCCCTAAAAAACTTCAGATTTTATTCAGTTTTATACTACAGTACAAACAATTTTAATTCTGGAAATCATCAATACTTTTAACAGATAATAGTGTTGTGGACAGGTAGAGAAAAGGGGGCTGCTGTAAAGCCCTTCAAACTAAAATGACAAGGCAAAGTGCAACCTAGGTTCCCCTAAGCTGATGAAAAAATTGTAAAAAAATCTTGCATCCTGAACAATTTTGACTTTTTTTTACCTTATGAAAATTTCTTACTTTTATATCTTTAGCTTAACTGATTGATTGGTTGATTTGCAGGAGGAAACTAAAGGTCAGACAAAGAGAGACAAGTAGATAGACACAAATCAAGGGAGAAAAGGAACAAGACAGAACACCACACAGATATGATATAAAAATCTATGAACAATGCAGACCTCACCACAATACTGGGGTTAACTCAGGTGGTCCAGAAGGGTAAGAAGTTCCTGTCTCTTTAAAGACTGCATTGCCCACTGTCCATGGACATCCAGTAATAATCATTCATGGAGAAAGGCATAAATGGTATTGTATCTAGATTGGGATTACAACCTCCTACCAATAGAGTTAACTTGACTAGATGTAAATAGCCAATCTGCAGGAAGAATCCACCTACATCTAGGAAAGACTGTGGTGTTAACTGTAGAGATGAATGCAGGGAGGAGGCATTGTATCCCTGTTTGAGAAGTTGAAGTTTAAAAAAACTTTTTTTGCTTCTGTTTATCGCATATTTATGTCTTAAATCTGCACAGTTAGATACCAAACAATTTTCAAAAAAATACACCTGAATGAAGTCAGCTTGAATGTAGAATTTTTCTTATTTTCACTGAGTAGTTTTTCAGAGCTTAATGAAATGCTAGTTAAATGCCCATGGTTGACCTTTTAATGTGAGCTCATCTACTTATTTTTTAAATAGTCGCCCACAGGCTGGTATGCTTCATAATTAAGATTAAGGAGTATTCACGTTGTGAACATTGATGAGGTAGACTAACAAAAAACTGTATGTCCTAAATTTCATTGGCTGCCATTAGAAAAGTTGATTGCAGATGAAGAGATATAGGTAGGTGGTGTAATCCTCCAGCTAATATCTATGAAATAGAGCCTGATTTGTCTGCTATAATTCCTACGGTATGACAGGGAATCTAACCCATAATATAGGAGTAGAGCCTAGTTTGTCTCATGAAATTACTGAAGCATGGCAGGGAAATGAACCTATGACCTCTCACAAAATAGTCCACTCCTCTACAAACTAAGCTAAAGGAGGGTTTATTAACCTGCTACAGTTCAGTAACTTGATTGTACTGAAGGGAAGCTCTGTTAAAATTTTAAAGCATTATATAGAATATAAATATAAATAGAATAAGTGGATGGATTTGAGTTGAAAATGATGCAGATGATTATTTAAGAACAAATTTTCAACATTTGCATGATTCTTTTGTCAGCATTATCATTATCAATTTGATGTCACATTACCAGTACAAATGTTATTTTCATTACTAATTATAGTGTTATATTGACTTAAAAACAAGTAAAGTAGTCCCCATATTATAAAATTGCACTGCCTGCACAGAACCAGAGGCTCACATGGGCCTGTAATGGGTCACCTAGCCTTGGTCCTTGATCAAATACAGCAAGCCTCATCCAATTATTAGGCCAATACAGAAACTGTTAAAAAATGATATCATATCATCACAAATGACTGGTATTGAAAAAAATCAACAAAAAGCCACAGTAATAATTATCAAGTTGTTTATAAAATCAATAAAGTCAAGGTTTTAATGTACTTCAGTACTGTAGCAAATAATTAATTGCACACAGCTATACCCAATG
>JARWCS010335734.1:0-11858 GCA_034783895.1 Geukensia demissa | reverse complement strand
TCAATCAAGAAATCATGCATTCTGTGAATGTCATCTTCAAAGTACATTTTATTAGAGTCAAAGTGGTTAATAATAAAAGTTTTAAATGGGGAAGAGAAGTGAATAGGGTGTAGAAATCAAATGTTTTGATGCTATTGTAAGAGGAAAAAAGACCTCGACTTGAGGCATTCTGACAGGATAATTTCAAAATCGACATTTGATTCAGGCCACCTATAATATTGTTTGTAAGGACCTTTAGCTGGTAAAGTGAAGGAGGACCAAATTCGTCATGCTTGGTTGAAAATTTAAATGAAGACACACCTGATTGATGATTGTCAAGGATTTCTTCTTTGGTAAGTGCCATTGGGATATATGTTAGGCTGCAAAATGAATTGTCACCACCCAATCCCTATCCCTATCCAGCAGTCTATGTTATATGATTTCAAAAAAAAAACAAGTTAATAAGGTGCTTTGTCAGCAGAAAAAACAACATATTTGTCAAATGGAACAAAGAGGTGTCTGGCAACACTGAACTTTTAAGACTGATTTAGCATGTGTTTTTATAGATTGATACAACTTGTACGTTTGTATTTGTATTAACAACCTCACAGCTTTCACCAATACAGACACAGTATCTTATTTCCCCATCCCCCCCTCCCCGGATTGCATTTTGCCCATTGTCTAGCTACTCTGGTTGCACAGTTGGAACCTACTCGTGCTACTTGCACTAATGAGATTGCAGTAAACTAGCCCTAGATTTTACATGTTCTAGGACAGTAATAGGGCTGTGTCTATTTTTTAGCAATGACTTAAGTACCCTTCTCTACAATTCCACTTTCTGCATGGCTAAAATTCTATACTTATCCTAGAAAGTGGATAAGCTTTAATCCTAAATTTTTAATGTTGACTTACCTCCCTTGTTCTATTATTTCCCCTTCCTGTAAGACTAAAATTCTATGAGCATGTATTATAGTAGAAAGTCTATGTGCCACTATAATTGTAGTCCTATTTTCACAAACTCTTTCTAATGCTGTCTGAATATTCCTTTCTGTTTTTGTGTCCAGAGCTGAGGTTGCCTGTAATGATTACAAGATTATTATTTGTAGTATAGTCAACTCCACTTAATTGCATGCCTGTTATTAGCATATTCCTCTTTATTGCATACAATTTTGTAGCACAAAACCATTTACTATATGTCACTGTGTTATTTATTCCTGACTTGTTAAGAAATTCCTCTTAATTGCATAATTTCATTTTTGAACTAAGACAGTATTTGTTAAAATTTTAACACAGGAGTGTGAAGTTTAGAGAAAATCACTTAACTGAACACATGAAACCAGACATTTGGGTAAATAAAGTGTCAAATAAATAAATTAGACTGTATAAACAGCCTTTAATCCCTTTGTTTATATAGTAATTAACTAATTAATAAATAAAAATTGATACTAAACAAGTTGATTGGCTTGTTTTAGTTCAAAACTAGAAATTCCTGTTAAAGGCATATTCCTGTTTATTCAATAATTTTTCCTGACAAATAGGGTATGCAATTAAGAGGTATCCACTGTATTGTTTTATCAGAAAGATTGGAATTGGGGAAATGTTGAAGAATAAGATTCAACAGCATGATTTCTTTAAAATGGTAGCTGAATGTTCGCAGGTACAGTACGGTTGTGTGAGCTTAGAAATTCATGGAAAATGCATTTGTTGCATTATACTATATATAAACTCCATTAAAAAATTTAATAAACCACTAAAGTTGTTGAAAAATATTAACTAAGGTCTCCTCCCAACAAAATAATTCAAATCTATTTTTTTTTAATATATTTTTAGAACTCTAGGTAATTTCCATAATGTGAAAGTAGAAAATTGTAATTATAGAAACACTAAGAACAGGGCCAAAATAGTGTTTATTATAAATAAAAATGGTAGATGACATCACTAATGTTACATTGTAATCCAGCGATAAACATATTATCATGGGTCATCTTTTCTTGATCTGCAATATCCATCTTGATGAAAACGTCCACAGTATATTATTGATTAAGTTTGATTGATTAATTGTTTTTTAACGCCATGTTGGCAATATTTCAGCCATATTGTGGCAGGATCTGACTAAGAAGATTGACAATAATTTATAAGTAAAAAAGTCAGATAAATGAAATTAAAACAGCATGATATTAATAGTGTATGATTGTTCAAAAAATATCTACTAATGAAGATATTTCAAACCTTTTACATAAAATGTCTCATGTAAATTGACAATAAGCTGTTCATAATACCTCATCCATAAGAACGATCGCAGGGGACTTCAGTATAGTCCGTGCTATAGCTACTCGCTGCTTTTCTCCACCACTGAGTTTTAACCCTCTTTCTCCAACAATGGTTTCATATTCTGTAAAATGAAGCACAATGAGTATTACCAAATGCATGTGCTCTTCTGTCATGTCAGTATTCAATAAGCTTGAAAGTTGGTACCTGTTTGGGAAATTGGGTCAATAATTCTAATTTTTAAAAAAGGCTTTAGGAAAGATCAATTTCGATCAATAATCTTTCAGATACATCGGCTTTTCTTGATTTAACCAAGCAAATCATGATTTCAGTACAAAATTACGGCCAGTTGTCAAAAGAAAATATAATTAAATAACTATGATGATTTTGTTAAACAATTTATAAAAAACTTAACTGGAGATGATCAGTTTTATCAGATTTTAATGCAATGAACATTACAGTACACATAGAGAGTTTTGTATGAAAAACGCTGAGGCAGGTGAAATTTATCTTACTTTCTCAGAATTTTACCAAGGTCAGGCAAGAGTGTTTATAGGGGTACCCAATACCATCACATCACAAAAATAAATTCCACTCGTTTAATTTTCTTTAAAATTTGTATAGACATTTACTTTCATGAAAGAAGGAAAACATAAAAATTTCAACAACTTTGAACCACACATTTCTCTGGAATTATTTCAATAGATATATTATAATTTTATCATCAAAAATTTTGATCACTGAGATGCATTAATTTTAATATAAAATGATATATAATTAAAACGTTTAGATGAGTTATTTCGTTTAGGTGTATGGTACCCCCTTAAGGCTTTGCTTATTTTGGAAAGTAGTCATTTATTGTGGGAAAGTTGATTTTATATGGATTTTTTTTTCATGGAAACGTCAATTTCTGAAAAATCCTAGAACACCAAGAGTTTTTTTATACAAAACTCTTATAGGTAGGAATGAAAAATTTAGCCATCTGTAGCAGTTTCAACCTTCTCTTTTTCAAAGTCTACAAAAGGGATCTTTTACTTGAGGAGCATGGCATTTTCCACACACATCTCCCACTATGATCCATGGCCAGAATCTGTATTATGACCTGCAGCCGCCAACACAAGTGCTTTCCCTATCCATTACTTTAGGATTGCAGTGGGTCAGCTATGTGTGTCAAGCCCAGGATCTAGCTTCGGCGCCCAGTTCAATGTTAACATAGATCACTTATTAAACTATACATGATTCTGCTTGTTTACTATCTGAAAAATTTTATTCACAAGAAAATCATGCAAATTTCAGAGTTGCACAAACTGATGTAAAATCTCCATGATTATGTGTAATCTACATGATCTACTTAAATGTATGCAAGATCAGTGACAATATTTTTTTATTTGATGTCTAAATTGAAAATTAATTGGTATCAGTAATTATGCTTGTTTTCCTTTGAAATTCCAAACAATATCCTCATTAAAATCATGACATCATGGAAATGCCTGCACTTTCATCAATCTAGATTTTGTTGTGCTTTCTTCCACAAAACTTTTTGGATTTTGTACCACTTTGCTATTTTGTAGGTCAGTTTTAGTACTTAAACTTCTATTATTTTTCTGATAGTTTGTTGAAAATACATTTACAATATTTGGCCAGGGGAAAATATGAGCATGGAAATTCAAGATATTAGATGCTTAGAATATGTCTTTAAATAATAGTTCAAAGTTTTAGTCTTTAATAATATAAGTAAATTTAGGATACATTTCCATTTTTGGTAATGATGTTGACTGTTTATGCTATACTTAAGAATTATCTCCCTTTGGCCAGGCCTCCACCCCCCAAATATTGACTATACACACCTGTATATTTTTCTGTGTTATAATAGTTTCTACATAATTATAGTTGTTTGTCTTTAACTCATTGTTTAAGCAAAGAAAAATCTGAATTATATTTTGAATAATAATGTTCTGAAACCTTTGATATTTTGAAGAATTCTAACAATGTTGGCACAAACACAGCTGGAGATCAAGTTGTTGTATCCAATGGCAACCTTCCTGTTACCAAGCATGATATGATTAGTTACCAATCATCAGATGGTAAAGTAAACAACCATCTACCCACAGTAAACGGTAGGTAGAAACATTCAGTCTAGTGAGTGGTTGCACTTGAATGATTCATGTACTTCATAGTTATCAGCTCTTGCATACATTAGAATTTGTTTGGACATTTGGGTCATTCTAATATCATATGCACAATACATAGCACGTTTTTCTGAATAATTTAGGTTTAAAAAATGGCCCTGGTTTTTACTTAATTTTTAGAGTCAGTCTAGTTTTTTCTCTTCCCCAGTAAACAGCAAAATGACACTCTTGGTTATGGCTGATCTATATTTAAGATACGACCGAAGTCCAGATACAGAAAAATTTCTTCAATTCTAATGCAACAGTGTTTGTAACATTGAATTTGATTAGATGACATTGAAATTTTCATGGCATCACATCCACATTTAATGTCATTGAAGAAACTGCAAGTGCAGAAAATTTTTCAACATTTTAAAATGTTCAGCTTGAATTTAATTTTATACATTTGTTTACAGTACAAATGTGGAGTTAACAGTATTGGATTGAAAGATTTGCCAGCATCAATTTTGATTTGATGTTCGCAATTATTTTACTGACTGCTAACAGTAAATTCAATCTCAATTTGCCACCATCAAATTGTCAATTGATGGTGGCAAATCTTCAAATACAATACTGCTAACTCCTGATTAAACTGTTTAGCATGAGTATTGTTTACAACATTGTGAACCTCATCTTTTGATATTGTGTTGATTTCGTGTGTAGACATATTGAATAATATTCCATAATATAGAAAAAATGCATGGAGAAAACAAATATGTCAGTTTACTGTCACCTGTTGATAAATGCAATATCTATTTGGTCTGAAAACAATTTCATCTATTACAGTTTTACAGATGTGACTTATATCCATAAACCAGTGTCATGTTTGCCAATTTGGACAGGGCTCTTATTATTATTATCACCCCCCTGCCAAAAAAAAAACAAAAACAAAAAACAAAGGGGTATTATTTTTCATGGCTTGGCCAAACCTATAAAATTAAAAATCAGTTTCATCAGTCTCTATACAAGGGGAATCATAATATTTAAGTCTCTTTGAAAAATATGCAGGTTATTGAACTTTTGCCATGGCAACAATTTTGATAAATAGTAAAACTTGGGAATAACAAACTTCTTTATTTTATCTTATTTGCTATATCCAAAAATATGTTCAGGGTAAAGGTTCAATATATATGGTAAGAGAAGGAAATTGTTCTTATTATTTGAAAATTTAAGATCCGTTGAATATCAGTCATTAGTTCACTATATTCATACCTGACAGAGATATTAAGATGTTATTTCAACAGTTTAGGAAATGGAAATGTCAAGTTTGGTACGGGATATGATGGAAATAAATGTATATGGGGGTCAAAGGCACTTTTTTTACCCTGCAAACAAAGTTTGGGGAATATATAGGAATCACCCTGTCTATCTGTCCATCAGTCTGTCAACAAACCTTGTAAGTCCATCTCCTTTCTTGACCATTCAATTGATTTCAAAGAAACTTTACGTAAGCATTGGGCACAGTGTGTAGATATGCAATTAGGAAGGAATATTATCTCGCGTCATTCCAAGAGCAGATAATCAATGGGGGAGCAGGGTTGTCTTTTGTGAGTTTTTCTCACAGTTTTAAATTTTAATTGGTTTAACAAATTAAAATTGAAAACAATGGCGGGGTACTGTACTAAATTGGCAAAGCTTTCAAAAATACTGTAGGTACTTGCTTTTAAAACTATATGTCCTAAAAGACATTCTTCAAATTTTTCCCAAAATTTAGTCTTATAAGCGAGTAGAAACGGTTACCACCAACAGTCAAATTTAATACAAGTGCCTTCAGACCCCCATACAATAAATTCTGGAACAGCCTGTAAAACAAATTTGTTTTAAAAGTGTTTTCCTAATAGATGATGTACAAGATGGTAAAAAAATACTTTTCAATGGATGTGCTTATGTTTTCAAGTCTTATTATTTCTGTAACAGTTTTGAAGAAAACTGTCTTGGTTTTAAAGTTTTCATGAAGTATACTTGCTTTTTGTTTCAAAGTCTATATTTTCTCTCACAAAAAGCACTGACTTGAATATTATGAATTTTTTCTTTGGGCTTTCAATAAAATCAGGAGGCAAAAAATCTCTGTGGAATATGACTTTGACTCAGTTAAATTATCCAGGTAAGTTTGGCATGTCGTCAAGCATGGGGGTTTGAATCTTCTGTTTCTTTTTGTTGTCTTTTTGTTTTATTAGCATCATGATATTTAGACTTTATTAAATTAATTATTTGTATATCAGTAATATTTTAAAACAAGATGTAATTTACCATTTTGTACAATTTTCCCTTTAACATATACGTCCATAAAAAATCTCCCAAAGAACCTGTAGTCTAGTGGATGTAGTTGTTTAAATTGTCATTTATTTTTATTCTTTCACCATTTTTTTAATAGATTAGGTCGATTGTCATGTTTTATGAATAGTTTCATATTTTGTATTTTGGGGGCTTTTACAGTTTCTGTTATGGTATTGACACCAGTTCATTATTGAAGACCGTATTTGGACCTGTAAATGTTTAATTTCGACCATTAATTGGTGGGTGGCTGTTTCATTGACAATCATGCCACATCTCTTATTTTTATATTTTATATAATATTTTTATATTTTATATAATTTCATATTTTAATTGGACAGCCCTTTTCACATTTTATGCGAAAAAGACTTTCATTTTATTTACTTTAAAATTTTACCTAGCTAATGTTATATTTGAGGTATACCGTTGAAGGTTTAATGGCAGGATGTTTACGAGGTGTCAAAAATTATTCATTGGGAAAGTCTAGTTTGCATAAATGTATTGTAATGGATGTTAAACTTTTGATTTTGATTGCTCATTTAGTTGGCCTTTTATGTTGTTTTTTTTTTATTTTCATAAAACCTTAAGCATTTCTGGATTAGCTTTAATGTATTTTAAAAAATTGCACACAAGGAATGGGTTGCTATCTTTCTGACATTTATTCATTATCCTTTGCTCCTAGGCATCAGGGATATTAAGGGTACCTTTGTTCATACATATGCCCATAAATGGTTTCCCATTAGAAGCTTTTGAAATGAAATTTGGAAATGTTGCAGAGGACCAATAATTAAAGATCCAGTTTGAATTTGTCATGCTTCAGTTATGTTCCTTGAATTTCCTTGAATAACCTTTTTTCCAATTTGAAGTTAAAGATTAATAACTTACGATATTTTCAATAGAATGCTATAAAATTTAGATATACTGGTAAGGACCAATAAGAACAAGGTTTGATTTTGGTATGTTTCACTTTTATCGTTTCAGAGTTATGTCCCTTTAAATTGCATTTGAGGATTCTGATTCTGATTCACATGCACATTTATTATCCAGTGTTTTGCAATGTCTACTGCGCAGGCAGTTGTCTCTATTATTTTGGTTTACCACACTTACTGAAAAGCACAGTGATATCTTCAGTTAGATGGTATATTTGGTTTAGATTATGATGTTGATTTTTTATTTTTGTTGGTGTCAGTTTTGGAGAATTCATGATCTCATAGTTTTCTGATATATGTAATTAAACTATTTTGAATTTGCCTATATTTGATTATAAAGCTCTGTTGTTTGACTGTAATTACAAAACCCAGTAAATTGATTTCAACAACATACAGATATATTTTTTAATGAAGATTAAATGTTTTGTTTATCTATGAATGCAACAGGTCATGTAGCAGTCACATTCTTAGCACTGAGGAAGTAATTTTAAAAAAGAACGTTATCTTAATGGTTTTCTCTTTATGAACTTTTAGATGAACAAAAATAAATGAATATATCTGTATTATGAGGCTTTATTTTTCGTTGAGAAAGTTGTTTAGATAGATCCACATGACATGCAATTTTTTAAATAATTTTGAAAAACAGTTGGTTGACAATAAATAATATTTTATATGCAGCAAAATTGGTTATATGAAAGAACTGAAACAGACGTCTTGTGTACATTGATTTTCATAAATGTCTAAAACATAACGGCTAAAGTTGTTAACTTGTTTGAATTACTGGTATGTGAAAATTTCACCTATTAAAATTAAAAGATACCTGTCTGTTTGAAGTGACTCATGAAAGTCAGTAATTTGATGGAAATTTAAATATTTTGAGTCTATACAATTATGGATATGGGAAATTGTTTTTGAGTTATGCCCCTTTGGTAATGAGTTGCATGAGAAATAAAAAACAGTTTACTCAATCCTTGCAGCTCCTCTTCCCAGTCAGTAAAGCTTGGGTTTTGGAGAAGGTGAGTTCCTTGCTGTTTTGCAGAGTATGGAGAATCAATTTCTAAAATTTTTAAAAATTTGGGAATAAAATTAAATGTTTTATATCCTGTTAAAATCTAATGATTTGTATTAAAACTGGCGAACGTTTTACAAAAGGTCGTAAGTGTTACAAGTGGTCTTAAATAACATGTAAAACAGGACATACAAGTTAACGTGTAAGTCTTACGATTTTTGTGAAATTTTTGCCTGGTTATTGAATCAAGAGAATCTTGAAGTTAAGGGAATAAAACTTGAAATATGGTATACTTTGTATTTTGTGTTATAAAATCTATTTACTGAACAGCTTTGAGTCTATGATTTTGATCTGATTAGACAAGTCAAATTAGCATAAAATCTTAAAACAATCTTACAGAAGTTGTACATGTAGGTTAGCTGTGTCTAACAACTGCACCAATCTACAGGGTAAACCACAGATTCACAAGATATTTTACTACCTAATGATTTCAAAACTATTTGCTTTTGGTCTTTTTTTTCTTTTTAAATTTGAAACTTTGAGAAATTCCAGTGCCGTAAATTCAGAAATTTTCTGTGTATTTATTGCTGCAAATGCTCAAATGACGATGATAATGCAAATTTTATATTTGCATTTTTTTAAAGTTGTAAAACAACAACTAAAATATTTCAGGTTGCAAGTTTAAATTACTGCGATTAAAATTCAGTTGCATTATTTGCAATAATTAAAACATTGCAATAATTTCTGCATTGACAATAATTTTTATGTAAATAATAATCATATATAATGTTTTTTTGGAAAATAATTAAGAAATTGATTCTCTGTGTAATGAATGTGTACATAGAGCTTTAAATGGTGTGATATTTTGTTGACAAGGATTCTCTGTTTCAGCTTGAGTTTAGTGCTGTAAGTTTTTGGTTGATTAGTAGAGGAATCTGTAGGTTTTTCTTGTTTTAATGAGCAAAGTATATAGCTTGCTAACTGCATGGTTTAGTTCATTTCTACCTTTTACTGCACAGGGTAACCTAACACATGGAACTGTAGCCGGCACATTGAACACAGGCAAAATGCCTCATCATGTGGTCAATATCGATTTTTTTTTTACACAGTAACACAGAAAATAGATACTGGGATCGCAGGTTTCGGTATTGTTGTTTGTGTCCAAAATTTTTTTAGGACAATCGAAATTGGCCATGTTTGAAGTGCTGGCTCTGGTTCCATGTGCCAGGACACCTGCTGTGTTCACGATACTGCTGGTCCAAATTTCGATTTCTATCAGTACTGATGCAAGCTCATTTAAAATTAGAAGATGAATCAGATAAATGAAACTTATTCAGATATATGGTAAACAATATTTTTTACTTGTTGGTTAACTCCAACTTTGTCATGTTTGTTTGAGAGCTGCAAAGATTTTCTTTATAATCAATAATTACTTTGCATGAAAATGCCATTTCTTATAAATAAGGAAATGAAAATTTTTATGGCTATGGAATTTGACACTAAGAAGATATCAAAGATGTCACTAATTAATCAGATCAAAATCATAACTTTAATCTTTCTTTTGTAATGCTTTTCATCAATTCTGTAATGTTTTAATGTGATACTATATAAGGAAGTACATTAATGAAGCAATTTTTAGCACACCTGCCAGAAGCCCATGTGAGTCATTAATTGGCTTCTATCATCTGTAAACTTTTACATTTTCATCTTCTCCTCTAAAACTGCTAGGTCAAATGGAATCAATTTTCACAGGAAGCATCAAAAGAAGGTCCTTAACAACGTTTCCTTGTTTCAGTTGGCCCAGTTGTTCAACTTATTTAAATAAAATATTAATTCCATGTTAAATTTGGTTTATTTGTATCGGATTGAATTACAATTTAAGATTTAAACAGGAGATAAAATTTTGAGTCCTGAATGGGACTACAAACATGGCTTCCTTAGGCAATTATTGTTTCTGATTTGGATTTTTAACAGACAATTCCTGTGGGCATACCATTGAGCCTTAATTTCTTTTATAGAGATCATACCCTCCCTTTGTGATGAAATGATAAGCCAAATATAAAGATAAAAACCAAGGAATCTTTAATTCTGACCCTCTCTGACAATTTCATATAAGAAGAATTACATTTATATTTCATTCAAGTGCACTTCAAAGCATTTTTGTGGTTTATTCAATCCTGGTATAATTACTTCATTGTTATGCATTGTTGACAGTGTTTACTCCCAGTCTTGTTCTAGCACTACAAGGAGCAGTTTCCAGCAAACAAATAGCTTGTAAAATCCTGTTTAAACCTGTAGAGAATTTTTAAAAATCCACACATTTAGATTGCTAAAAAGTATTATTGCAACTTGCATGCACTTTTTTCAGTCTACAAAATTAAATTTTATAAGAATATTGTAGAAGGTTTTTCTTTCATAACCTTTTCACCTGTTCCAACAATCTCTTGACATGGAGTTTAGTTATAAACTGTGATTTTTAACTGTTAACTTTGAACACAATATGGAGGGAAAGCAAAAGGCAGTTTTTTAAGAAAAGTTTTTTTGACAAATTTTGGAATTTTCTTAGGGTTTGCTTATCCACATTGTTTCATTTATCATATTTCTGTGCCCTGATAGATGGTAACTTTGTGCTTCCTGGCTCTAGGCTTCTGGCAGCCTGCATTTATATCTTTCTTATACTTTAAATAGTCAGGATTACTACCATATATGGAAAGAGGTCATGAAAGGTTAAATAGCCCTACACAACTCTTTATATTTCTGATTTTGGATGTTAGAGAAATTGAAGATTTTAATATAATCCAAAGTCTCATCAATTTTCTATGCTCAGATGTTTTCCAGCAGCCAAATGACATTTTCTTACCTGTTCTTACAGTAGAAGTCAACATTTTTGCAAAATATGCTAAATTCTTTTGAAAAAAAAATGTTCAATAAACTATACCGATGGTTAGAATTTGTCTAAAAATTAAAATTGGATCTTTCTAAATATTTAATTTCATAAAAATATGTAAATTTAGGAAACATTTCTTTTTTTTTTTGCTGTTGTGTGAAAGGCATGAACTGATGTTACAAGTAATGCATAGAATCATGTTATGTGAAAAGAAAACCATAAAAATGTTTTTAACAATTTATTATGTATAAAAAAAAATTTGAATGTCATTTTAAGGTTGTAGACTTAAATTAAGGGACAAAACTCTTACAAATCATTGGTATGTTTGTGTCAACCATTTTTAT
>JARWCS010335712.1:0-11859 GCA_034783895.1 Geukensia demissa | reverse complement strand
GAGAAAAAGGAATAGAAATGACCAACAGTGAAGAAGAAAGAACAGAACTGACAGACAGTAGAGGAAAAGGAATAGAAATGACCAACAGTGAAGAAGAAAGAA
The DNA here is from genome assembly GCA_034783895.1 of Geukensia demissa. NCBI lineage: Eukaryota > Metazoa > Mollusca > Bivalvia > Mytilida > Mytilidae > Geukensia > Geukensia demissa. The sequence continues at coordinate 11,757 of JARWCS010335712.1, read as the reverse complement.
CACAACTGACAGACAGTAGAGGAAAATGAATATAACTAAATGAGAGTGAAGAAAAAATTGAGGTATTGGAAGCAGCAGCACATGCTGGTAGGTATCATTGCTACAATAGATAGATTCCAATACAAAAAGCAATATTTTCCCCTGAGGATTTGGTCACCACAGCTTCACTTAGTTTACACCTGGACACTTTAGAAAATTCACTTGAAAATATTCCTGTGCTAATGGCTAGCCAATTGGAACTAAACTTTTAAATAATGGATTTTAAGTAATCTTCTATCAGAATTTTATACCGCATGCACACAGACCAACCAAGATGACTTCTACTGCTGAACTTTCCTAAATAATTCACGTAAAAATCTTCCTGTCTGGAACTGCTGCACCAATTGGAACCAATTTTGTGGAATCATTGGTCATTATTAGAATTACATCCAGGTTGCCCATAGCTAAACTTAGTTTAACCTGGAAGCCCATGGGAAATCTCCTTCAGATCTTCTTGTCTGAGAGTGCTGACAATTTTAATAGGATGGATGTTGGATGGTAAAATTTTGTTCAGCATTCTATTTTGGCAAACAACACGGCTTATATTTTATTACCAATGCAGAGTGGATGGATGTGAAGACAGACACCTGGGATCCTCTGTTTGGGTAATAAAGAAAGCTTGAAGGAACTTAACTTCAACATTTCAGTTTAAAATCTGAGACATATATAACGGCTTTTGTTCTAAAACAAGAAAACAATTACCTAAACATTATTTGAATCAAATTAAAAGTGTGATCAAATACTAGAAAGGCCATACTTTGGCCCTAAAGTAAGTATATATATTTAATAATTTCAAACCAATGCATTTCACATTTTTATCTGTTTTCATTTAAAAAGGTATCAAATCTTTACACAAGTACATGTTTTGATCATAAATTAAAAAAGTAAAGATTTTCATGAAATTAGCTGATTTTATTCATTTTTCGCATAGATTTTGTGGTAGAAAACATAGACGGTGGAGAGAAGAAAACATATATGGAAAATGGTGATTTTGATTTTGTATCAAACAATCTCAACACATCATCAATTCAAAAGAATTTGTTTGGTAAGTAACAGTATCCATCATAACAGCACTAAATTGTAGAATTCTGTCATTTGACCTTTAACAGTCTCCATGGATTCAATCCTTGTTGAAGGTATAGGGGAGAAACCTGGGGTTTTTTTTGTTCACATGTCTTAAAAGGAAGTGAACTTTGCGGCTATCCTTGTCTTACATGTTGTCTGTTAAATTTTTACATTCTAATTAACTCCTCTGAAAACCCAAAGCTGATTGCAACCAAATTGAGCAGAATGGCCCTCTACCAAACTTTGAATAGTTTGTAATCAAAATTAAAACACGACCCCACAGAGGTAATAATGTGTTCCGATTATCTAACTTTGTTTGTTTTCAGTGTTTCTTATATTTAAAGATGTTTGCTGCTCATTTTTAACAATTTTTGTCAGATTCTTCTACTGATTTATTATTTTCATATTCATTGATATTTTTGCCAAGTGACATCCATTTCTTTTACTTTTTCATCATAAAATACCATTGTAGAAGTTGAATGAAATCCTTGTTGTTTCTTTATAGGTTTTTATAGGTAAACCATAATAAGACAAAACCTATGGGAAATCAATAGAAACCCTTTTCCTGCAAAGTTATTATTGCTTATATCTCAAAAACTAACACATTGGGCCAGTAAACATCCTTGATCAGAAGATACATTTGATTCAATTTTCCCAACAGTTCATATCTTAAGTGTATTTGAAAATAGGAGGAAACAATAATGAGTTGCAGGTGTTTACTGATAACACTTTACTACGGACCCCTTATATTACATTGTGCTGTACTTACCTACAATGGTCGCAAAAATAAATACACCTATCAAATAGCTGCCGATGACGAATAAATACCTGCAAAATAGAGCTGAGATAAAAAGCAAACACAAATGATATCACAAGACTGTATATAGTATTGTACACGTATCTGGACTATTTTTGAATTAGAATTAGAAAATTGTAATGGTATATTCGCATGATGTGAAAACAGAAAAATGGAATAAGTAGCGTTAAGGGAGCGATATAGCGTGCTGATTACTTTTTGAAATACTACATGTTATCTATTATCACTATGTTTCTTTCAGTCAAACACGGATTTGATGGAAATAATATTGACTTTACAAACAAGTTTGTGTTTACAAAACTATCTATTATAGTTTACCATTAACAATTTTGGAACATGTCGCACATGAATTAATAAAATTTTCCAAAAATGAAACTTTTATATAAAATTTAGCTTAAAAGAGAATGTACTTTTAAATGCAAACTATAACCTCAATAATTTAACTTTCCCATTTAGCGAACACTAATAACAATTACGTTTAATTAAAAGTACAAAAAATTAATTTATACATGAGTGATTCCAAAGTAATATCGTTTAAACATTAAATTAATTTTAATAAATTTTCAGAAGATCAGTTGAAATGTTGAAGATTTTGTTCTCCATGTGCATTTACCGTAACTTATAAGTCTTTTTTCACGTGTAAAAAACCATGTGTGATAAATATTGCCTATTGGTTCTGTTATGATGTAAGTTAAAGAGTGGGTGGTTTATTTCAAAGAACGAATAAAGAATTTAAGCCAGAAAGACATTACAGATTTTTTTACAATTTTAGCGTGAAAAGTTTGCAAACAGATGAATAGAAATGTAAAGCCGAAGTGCAAAATAGAACTGCGGTAATTTCATCATTGAAAAGTGATATTGTAACTATATAGTAGAAGCGAAGCAATTTACATTAGTCTTTCTAAATTATATGTTAATAGAAGTTATATTTGAGAATCAAAACAAACTGGAAACGACTGTCTTTAAGAATTTCCCCCGTAATACAGTGAAGATTAATTATGATACTACTTCAGCAAAAATGGGAATTGTTTTGAAAAAAAAACTGCTTGAAACGCAAATTACACTTTTTGCCCCACGAGACTGTTGTTACAACTATGAAATAAAAATGAGAGTTTTTGCCCCATGAGACTTCAATTTCAATAGTTGCTAAGAGGTTTCTCTCACTGACTTATCTTATTGACTATGTTAAGTTATGGTATAATAATTAGTTTTGGTATAGAAAATACAGATTTACAAATGTTGTATAAAATATGGAAAATTTGATTAAGCTTATCTCTTCAGCAGCATTTAAATCAAAATACAGGAAGACCAAGACCAAAGTTTTTTACTAATAGTATAGTAATGTCATATATATCATGTAACTTATGTTTCTTTGAATTTAATTTACATGTATGGTTTGTTTTAACTTTTGTTGTATAAACGTTAGGAGTACGGAGCAGTCCGGTACTGCACATGTACATCGTGCAAGCAAACTAGTTTCGAACAGGATTATAACTATAAAAATGTATGAGGTTTTCAGGACATTATGAAGACTTTAGTGTTAGTTTTGGGATCCAGCTTAGGAGCGATGTGTTTATTCGAGATTTATTTGTTAGGTTTGTGTTTTGTGAAACCATGATGAAGCAATAATATTGGGTTATGTGCATATTTTATATCTTCTATTCGATATTTCAAGATGATTTGGTTTGCTGAGATATTATTTTTCAGCTTTTCTAAAGATATATTATGTTTCTGGAATTATTATGACAGTTTTTGAAACAAGATAATTTTGACTTTTTGGCACCTGTGGCCGAGGCTGAAATATATGGGCTTGGATCCAAGAAAACTATTTTGACCCGCAACATGTAGCAGACACCTGTGTCAAAATTCTAAAACACTGAAAATACAGAAAGGCCTCGAAAAGTAACGCACTTCGTAGTTGTCCCTGCCGTCGGATTTGGCTTCCCATTTCGAATTGTTTGGATTTGAGTGTTTCTTTTGCTATATTTTAATCTTTGACTTCCTATCTTTCGGTTCTAGTGCTACTGATGAGAGGTTACTCCTTGAAATGTACATGTAGCATACCAAAACTTTCCATATTTATTTAACATTGGTAATTTTGTATTTTCAAGACAGGAGTGTTGGATCTGAAGAGAGTCCTCGTAATCTGTATTATAATATGTTGGTAGTTGCAATATTTTTAAATATATACACTTGTCATTATCATACATTGTATATCAAAAGGAATTCAAAGATACCAAAGGGGCAGACAATAAATCGTTGTCGAAAAACAGACAGGAAAATGGACAACAAAATGAAACGAACAACAAATATACAACACACAACACTTCATCAAAAACTTAAGCTGGAGTAACACGAACCCTAAACAAACCAGTGTGAATTTAGATGCTCCGGAAGGGTAAGCAACTCCTGCTGCACTAGTGGCACCCGTCATGTTACCCAGTAGACAAAGCCAGTGTATAGTCACAATCGATGTTAGAGCAATTAAAAGTATCGTTACGAGGAGTTTGTTTTACGCCTATCGAAAACCTATCTGGTGAACACAATGCTGGAGGCTTTAGGTAATTGATCGACTAATGAGCCTTTCATGGACAAAATAGCAGGCTGCATAAGTAACTACATTTTATTTATTGTTTCAGATCAGATAAACGATTTTTAAGCAAAAGATAAAATTTTCATCATAGACAGATAACTAATAACTAGATATTTTTAATTAAAAATTAATATGACGTAATAAACAAAACATACTCATGTGTCATGCAAGTAGTATAATCAAGACAGGTGCTAAACAACTATTTGAAAGAGCAAAAATCAACATTTTACATCAATCGTTCAAAAGTAATAAAATCTTATAAAATCCTATTGAGAGTTTTCAGAAGATTGATTTCACTGTTGAATCGGTTGTTGTGTGTATTAACTATTAAGTGTCAGATGTGCGTGAAATCTGACAAAATATGTTTTAAATGTTTAAGGCGTAGAGTAATGTTGGTTTTTATATTGCATTCTGTATGTTCAAAATGGAAGCTTCATTTTCATCGATTACATGTCCCAGAAAATTTAGATAAAAATTTTGCAAGTGTCCGAAAACTTATATTAACAAAGAAATAAAATGTTTACAAATGCATTGGAATGCACTTTTACATGTAGGCTCCTTTTACCTTTTTAATACTGAAAACAATGTGAAGAATTTCTGTTAATTATTTTTATTAATATTTTATTTTCCCTTACACAAAATTATCTTAATCGGTTTAAAAAATAGGTTATCCAAGTAAAACTGCATATCTGGTCCCTTTAATATTGATTACGTTACACTAAACGTGGATGGGGTTAAACTAATATAGTAAGATCCCAATCCTTCCCCAAAACAAGTGGTCAAAGGATAAAATCAAAGAAAACAAAAGCAGTAAAAACGAATTATACAAACGCACAGAAATTCGTCCAATCCGACCAGAGAGTATTTGAATTACATAAATATGCTAAACAAATATAAAACATGCAAAACGAAGTTACGTCTCTATTGAATGCTCTCAGTTACTGAAATTAAGCTCAGTTTGATATCCCTGATGATTAGACATCAAGTCTGTTCAAAATGTCTTTTGGTAAATTTGAACATAAATAAATCTCTAGAAAAAATTGTCAAAGGAGCGAGGTGGACTAGAATACTCCGATAATTATCTGTGAACAGGGATCAAACAATTAGCCATGCTTCTTGATTTGAGACTTGAACTAACTTATTAAATCCGAACCATTCTTCTTCTATACCATAGTCCAGCCGTGAGAAAAATTGCCAAGGATAGTCTAATACATACTGCAAAAAGTTCACAAAGTAATCCAAACTTGTAACTGTTTCATAAAATATATATATTAGACAAATTTTCTGCTTCGATTTCATTCAACAGACATTAAAACATCCTCGTCAGAAATTAACATTTTACTCCTGATTACTACTAATCAAAGTACCGAAGTACTGTTTACTCGAGGGACCCAATATTTAAAACTAGGGGGATTCGCCAATCTGCAAAGGCCCTCCTCTTCTTACTTCAGTATCAAATAAAACAATGAATATTTATGACTGTCCGAAGATTAATTCGCATCAGAAAATAACCTTTTTGACTATGCTGTTTTTGCTGCAACTAAACTGTAAAATGCTATCTACCATAAGGAGACAACAAAACGTTATTTAAATATTACTTTCCTTATTTCTGGTAAATGATGGACGTTAATTTTGTTCTCAAACGATTGAAATCGCGATGCGAAGGACCACAAATACGACGGTTAAAAGGCAAAAATCCGTTTGCAGGTTCCGGTATTTCCTGCGATCGCTATACTTCGTGAGGCCCCCAAAGGGGCCCCTCTCGTAAAAATTGGGTTTTATAATAGAATCTTCTTCTGTCTTATTAAAACTTTGTGCGTTTGTGTTTAGTATATCACACATAACACTTTATATAAATACAACATGAAAATGTCATAGCCAAGAAACTATCGTTCCTTCCATATTGAAATGTGGGTATCATTTTAGAATCTTCTCCTGATGCGTTTGTATTTAGTATATTACATACAATATTTATATGCAATCTAAACATTCCACAGCCAAGAAACTGCAGTTTCGTCCATATTAAAATGAAAGTATCATTATAGTATGTAGTGATCTATATGTGTGTGTTTGCAGTTTGTATACAACACATGACAATATAACTAAGCACAGTCTAAATTTAACACATCCACCTGTAGAAGTTTGGATTCGACTGTCATTTGGTTTATGGTTTATGGCTGTCTCATGGACAATCATGCCACATCTCCTCTTTTTATATTTATGTACCATTAAATAGGACATTTTCGCTCAGAAAATAAGATAGGATGAATAGGATTCTACTTTTAGTGAACTTTGCCAATAGTTTAGGATGACCTGAAAGTAATTGACCAAAGTATCACTGTAAACAATTCCAAGGTAAGCAAGTTTTGCAATCTGAACGTGACATGAACTCCAAAGAAGACAGATAAGCTTGATTATATAAAAGGGTTAAAATGTAAACTTTTAAACAGTTCCTTGGAAATAATTTTCAGGTAAACATCCATTTTTGTAGGATTCATTGAGTAAAAATTGGACTTGATGTATGAACACACTATAGTTTGTATTGAATGAAAACGAATATGTTGTCTTTTTTCACGTTTATTGACAGTATTAAATCGTCAGACATACTGTGTTTGCTGACATCTCATGTTGAGAGGTTTGATGATTTATAACAATTTATAACCCTTTGCTTGCTTTCATTAACTGCGAGCATTCATTAGAAATGTATCTTTTTGCATGTATTTTTGTTTAGTATATCTATTGTAATTCAGGTACTCTCTATTCGGTATATAGTATCAAGGCTCTTTAAAAACACAGTCAACTATAGCACAGCTGTTAACGCTTGGAGTTCATCTTTAAAACATTCGTTGTCTAAAGTAATGAAATGCACTTAAGACACGACGCCTGTCAAAAACGCGCCTTTAAGAATGTCTGGAGACGTGTCAAGATTAGTCAATATGCCTCAAGACATCATTGATCATTCATTATTTAAGGATGTCCAAACAAAAGCTTTATGAAAAGGTTGCATAGATGGCATGAATCCAAAAAAGTTTAAATTCAAAATTAACTTTTATAGAGGAGGGGAATTATCGGTCATGTATATTTATGTATATTTGCTAAGATATTTATGGCACCTATTTTATTTACCAGAATGAAGGTGTTTCTCCTAGTTGTTTTGTTGGCTCTTGGAAGTCAAGCTAGTTTCCTGGATAGTTTAAAAGAAACATTTCACACTATCGGTGATTCATTCAAGACAACATTCAGCCAAGTAGGGGAACAGGCTAAGGCAACAGGACAAACCCTTCTGGACCAATTGAAGCAACAAGGAACCGCGCTCGCCGGACAAGCACTTCAAAGTAAGAAAATCTGTTCATTTGATTATAGGACCTGTTATTTTTGCATTTCCTCAACTTGTTAACCGAGAACATTATATTACAAACTTACCAATGTTGCCTACGTATGGTTGATTTGTATATGTTATTTGCGCATTTCCAAGAGTAACCTCTCTTCAATAGCATTAGAACCAAAATCATTTAGAAAAAATATATTTTGTTCAGAATTGAAATAAGGGGTTTTTAAATTCACGAACATTGATACCCCACGAAAGATAACTTTTACAGGATGACGCAGGCAATGATTGAATTTAACTAATACTCAAATCAAATGAGCCAATTCGTACAAACCAATTTAAATAATTTATTATACCAAAAATGGGTTACAAGAACTGACAATACATATAATTTAACGTAAATGCAATTCCAGTCTTATTGATGTAAAACTTCCCAGCAAAGATGATTGCGGTTAAATTATATGGCTACCACAAAACTACATGTTGATTGATGCATGTTTTGGCCATGCGTGTCGACAGGGGTGCGGGTAGGAATTCATCATGTAGAAAGATAGTTTAATAAAACTAACGTATATTTTCACCTTCCATTTTCCTTATCAGTGCAAATTTTTAATGCGTGAAAGATTTTAAACCTAACTTACATTATAAACGCTTTACAGTTATTTCAAAGACTGGGGTGTTCACATTTAACCTTATTAGTTATGGATCTGAATAAAATGTAAAATATGAACTTGATGCATATTGTTAAAGACAAACTACAGGGAACACAGTATAACAGTGAAATATATTGACCTTTTATAGGTTTGTTACTTGGCGCTACGTCAGCTTTGACACCCAATACCGATACATCAACTGGAAAGAGAGAGATTCAACTCGACCAACAGTATGTTAACGTCATATATGTTTATCGGCAATTTACAGCAATACCCTTTGATCTGTACTGACCAATAATTCATGTACAGGTCTACTGGCACAAATAAAAAATATTTAGTTTTTGTGAAGTATAGCGTCACGTTGTTTTGTATTCATGCGCGTCTTGTAATGAATGAAATAGATTGGACGTCATTCATAAAACCGAACGACGCCTTATTGTCATACGTTGAAATGAAGTAGATCTTGTGTTAAATAATGTAAACTGTGACATTTTCAACTCGATAATATTATTTTATATAAAATTACGGATATAAAGAATATAGAACATTTTGTACCTTGTAATGACTTTATCACGATACAATATTCAGTTCGACCTACGGGCTCAATGAGAATTTTCCGTGATAAAGTAAGTACAAAATATCATATATCTTGTATTCTTTATATACAACTACAAACCATTGAATCTACTACATCGCGGAAAATTTTACTAGATAGGACCTATTATCGATGTAACGATCTAACAGATTCATAAGTCATATTTACATAATCCTGGTAAAAACAGATATTAAAATAACATATAAATGGCATTTTACAGTAGGAATAAGCATTCAGGATTAGAAAACTGTATAAAGTTCTGCTAGTTTGTTTTTTGAATTATTATTATATTACATAATGTTGTTTTGCGTATCCATAGACCAATTCCATGTTATTTCATAACACGGTTGTCAATTTTTCAGTCAAATACTTTGGCTTAAAATTATTTGACCATTTTCATTAAATTATAATTCTTGTGACTCTTTAAAAGAGCAATAATTGTAAACTGTTCAGCAAATAAGCTAACTTATTATTTTAAATGCAGTACTATGGAACATCTGAAGCAGTTTATTGAGGAGAAACTTGGTAAATACGAGTCTACGTACAAAACCGCTATTGATACATTGTCCGAGTTAGGAAAACTTCAACATTCCACAGACCTCCTAAAACTGGTGTCCAATGTTGACGAAATTGTTCGTAAGTTTGGATTTTCCAAGTATAGTAACATAAAATCAAACCAAAACTTGAATCATTAATTTTCTAACCTATCATATATTACGGGAAAGTGAACAAAAAGATCACACGTTTTGAACAAAGATGAAAAAAATAAAGTAGTCTTTAAATGAGTTAATGCAGGTAATATTCTTTGGAAGAAAGAAAAGAAGAAAAAAAGTTAGAGTAAACCGAATGTCAGACAAAAGGGTACCAGTCGAAAACAAGACAGAACACGATATATGATGAAAAATTCTTATTTGAAATTACTTCAATAATTTTTCAAAATAAATATTGATACTTTAAATTAAAATGTGTCGATTTCTCAATTACATACTATAAAAATAATTGTTTAAATCAATGGATTAATTGTTTTAATGCAACTATATATTCACTCGCCACAAAATATATGTACTCTATAGACACACATCATGAGTTGCCAACAATCTGCTTCATGAATTGGTTGATGGACTTCAGGAACATTTTGCCAAGGTTGTGCCACGTCTTCCTTCACAAAAAGAGCCTTAACGGACTTACTAGGACAAGTCGGTCAAAGCCTTGCCCAGTTATGCCAGCCTCATATTGAAGCCGCTAAACAGGTATCTATTGAATTTTATTTTATTTTATTTTTTTTTTTGAAATTCTATAAAAATAAGGCATAAATCAGAAGCAAATGATAATAGAAATTTCATAGAGAAAACAATTTCAAAATCTTTCTTTTTCATTCTATGTTTAATTTTATTAGTTTTTGTTGTTATTTCACTACGTTATTCAGATAAAACAAAACCAGGCAGCCAAGCAAGTTCCCGTAATTTAACTGACGTTTTAACCCAAAAACGCATTGCTTCTTTTTCATTTAATAACTATTTGCATAGAACATTCCTTAAAACTACTTGATGGTAGGTAAAAGTTTCTCTGAAATGAAAACAGATCCATTCCCTTTATTCTTAATTCACCGTTAAACATACACGCATGCTACCAATATAAAAATCGTTGTGGCATGATTGTCCATGAGACAGCCATCCGCCAAAAATAGTCAAAATTAAACTTCAACATGTCCTTTTAGATTGCTGGTCATGTTTTTGTCTGTCATCTGACTTAACCATTTATGTATGCCACAATGGTATCTTCAAATTCTTTTTTCGTCAACAATGAACAGAATCACATGTCTTAAATCGGGGTATACACAGCATCTAGCGTCAACTTAATTGTCAAATCTACTCAAAAAACGTAATTTCCTTATGTTTATCACACATTTTTGTCTAAAAGGTTGTTAATGCCCTAGGACAGGGTGTGAAAGAAACTGCTCAACAGACTGCTCAAGCTTCTCAAGGTCATCTAAGTCAGATATCCACCTCAGGGACTACAATAATACAACACGGCCAGAATGCACTTAATGCATTAAAAAATGCTGTTTCGGATATCTTGCGTAAGTTTTTCTTAATACAAAATCATTTTTATATCTTAAGATGATTTAAATATGGTATTAGACAGATAAATGATTATATAGTATAATGAAACTCTCACAAATCATAAGAATTAAAATGCGGAAATTTCTTTTGTTACTATAGAACCAACCTTTTTTTTAGAATATGCTGCAACAACTTTTTTTTTATTAAAAATGAACTTTTCGGATTTTTCGGGTTACCACGGGTTTTCAATAGGATCATACTTTGTAACCAAATAGTTGTTGTTTTTGTACAGAATGCCAACATTAAACAATACCGAGGGAGTCAAAAATGTTAATCAGAATTAAAAAAAAAACCTAAACGCAAAAACTATTTTTAGCGGGGGAAAACTGAAAAATTTAGATCAGATTTCATAAAGCATCATAATTTGGGGATTTTCTCCATTTGATAAACAGACTGATTACAATGTACACGTCCAAATTGTCAATATTTAGGGGAACTCATTAGTGGTTATCTGAGTTGAACAGAAAATTGAGGAAAGCCTCAGTTATATAAACCAGAAGCCTGGTCATACTTAAGTTAATTTTTTGAAAATTTTTCATTGTGC
>JARWCS010335701.1:0-11860 GCA_034783895.1 Geukensia demissa | reverse complement strand
TTAGATACTCCCTTATATAGACTAGTGAATAGAGAACTAAATGTACTAACCTACATTGATGTTAGTTTTACACAAGCCATTGTAAGGCCCAAGTACCACATGTATTCGCTTTACAGTATAAGCAGCTCCAGATTCCAGTCTGATATCATAGTCTTTTCCTTCCTCCAAATATCCTCTGTTTATTCTAATGTTCGGTCCATCTAAACCTGAAATATACAAATATAAACTGCAAATTACTCAAATATTTTTGAAGTGTTCCTTTTATGGTGAAATTACTGACCATTTGTGGAACATTAACTTCAACACCACAATAGGTTTTCTACACTGATTGATAACAGGTATTAAATCTCCGAGATGCGTTAGGATATAATACAAAATTGTTCTTTTGTAAAAGGGAATTCTTAAGATTTTTATATTCAGAGAACGTGTCACATTGGCCATGCCAAAGACTCATTAACAACTGTTTGTAATGAGTGGTTAACAAGCAGCCACCTGCAAGCCTAAATTTTCAGGTCCTATCCAACTTTCATCACATTAAATGGCTGTCAAAAATTTTTTCTTATTATTCTACCGGATATTTATTTGTTTTTTGTATGTTTACTTGTTCCCATCCTGAATATGGCTGAAATATTAGAGGCTGGATGGTTTATCCAGATCTTCCATATCATTTGTCTTGGAGCCAATACATCTTTTAGTGAATTACCTTTTGGGTCTTAACTAGTGCCCATCTTAGCTGACAAGCACCACTTAAGAAGAGGATTAATTAAGACCCTTTGCACTAAAATTTAGATTTAATTGGCCAGGTGGTTTCAGACACAATCCATCAGTGACTTTCTCATAGAATTCAGTGTTAAAATTAAGTTAGCTGTGAAAGCTATCTTGGTTAAAAAAAATTTAAAAAAAAGAGGACCATCCACAGTCCATTTCATCCAAGTTTGACTTTGACTTAGCCATACCATTTCAGAGAAGCAAATTCCAATGTGCATTGTAGAAGATGGACAAAAGATACTAGGCATTGACACCAGTTATAGCTAAAAATGCATTATATCAATGAGACATAAAAAAATCTGAAATCTCTGTTGGCCATGTGTGAATAGTATCATGTTTCTGTAAGATATTATAGTAATGTATTAATGTTGTTGGCTAGAAAGCTGAGATAAGTTGTCTCTCAAAAATGTGGTTGCAGAATTTTAAAATTTTTTTAGAGATATTTGCAGTGAACAATAGGGAAGCTAAGAAAACTTGAGCCATACTTATAAAAGATTATCAAAAGTAGAATATAGAAAGTGCACCCTCCTTATAGTGTCCCTTTATAATGGCTCTCACTCATTTATCACCACATTTTTGCAAAGTCACTTTTTCTAAAATTACTCTAGTTTAAATGTAAATATTCCCTTCATCTATTGCCACCCTTGCATATCATCAAGATTTTGTCTGGTCGCAAAGTTGGCAATATAAGGAGGGTGCACTGTATACTATATAAAACTACATAAATGAGCAATGAAAATAGCAAGTACCCGGTATGCAAAATTAACATTTTTCACATCACATACCATGTAAAATAATATTTAATCACTGAAGGAACTCAATAACACAATACCTGTGTCTGTCCAGGTATCAAAGTCCAGGACCTCAACACTGCTTCCAGATTCTCTCCTGAATAATCTCCACTTGTATACAATGCCAAGTCTAGTGTCTGGTGTACAGGTCTCACACAATCCCTTCAGTCTGACTGGTATAGAGGTACTCACAACATCCAAACAATTCTCAACACACCTAAAATAATCCTATCATATTATCATTGATATCAATTTATAAAAACTATCTTCATTTTTTGGTGCTTAATATTTTTCAAAATGTCATACCTAGATAACAAAAAGATGGTTCACAATCACAGGAAATACTGTCTGAACAGTCAACCCTGTCTTAAAGGTCACCTGTATTTAACAGTCACCCATTTTGTGAGATATCATTTTCTCTTAATACTGCTTTGACCAGGTTTTAAATTGACACATAGATTTTTGGTTTAAACATTCAGTAATATTGTTAAATTATATAATGCTCCACAATGCACAAAAACATGTTAATTAATTGATTACATGTTGCTCAACATGAAGAGCAACTATACAACAGGAGTATTTTAATGAAACCAATCAATGAACCCTGTTTTGTACCAGTCTAACATGCTGAAACAAACTTTCAATATGCTAGCTCATTGCATAACAGTATGCAGTAAGCCATGTAACCCTACTTGGACACATCATTCTAACTCTGAGTCAACTAGCCTTTGCTCTTGCTCCTTAATGCAAAGTGCTTTAGGGATAGAAGAAGCAAATACCATTTTATGTCTAAGAGAAAATTACAGTGAGCATGCTACCATATATCTACTGAAGTGATTATTACATATATTGTAGCCTTTTAGAATTGTAGCCTGTTTTGGTCTAATCCGCATAAACTCCTTAGATTTACAATGGCAAAAACATTCTTTTTGGAGAAAAATGTCTCTTCTTAGTTAGAAAAATAAGATACATGTTACTTCTCTATTTTTACATTGCAGTAATGACATAAGCAACACTTGCCATCTGTAATTTTTTTAACATGAAAAAATTGTTACATATAAAAACTTACAGCATGACAAGTTCAGGTTCAATTGCATTCAAAATTGTAACTTCTTGAGCTTTTGCTGCTATCCTATTTCCACTGGTCATAACGGCAACAAAATTATATGTTGGTTCAATCAATAATGTGCTAGGTATGGTCATTATTGTCCAGTTAACATTGGCAGGATTCAATGTAGGGAAGCAAGAGGCTGATCCTATTTCATGCAAAACAGCTGAAGTGTAATTGAACTCGGTGGTGACTGAAGCAGGGAACCAGCAAAACCAGGTCAAATTAAACTGGATACCAGTTAATGGATAATCAGGGTCATAGGACCAGGATGCATCCATAACCAATGCAGACCCAGACCTCACAGAACGAGCATCGTCTCCCTTTATTTGTAACACTAATGGACTTTGAACTATTTCTATGTAGGTGGTTGCTGTGTCATTAAATTCTAAATAATTCTGGATTAAGACTGTAACATTAATTTGGTATTTCCCATACTCCATTGAATTTTCTGTAACAACCAGATAAGGTAAAGTGGTCATTGGTACTGAAACAGGACCCAAACCAGGGTCCATTGGAGTTATTTTCCAATCAAATAATACTGTTTGTAATGGATCACAGTAAGTGTCGGACACTGCTCGTATCACAACATTGTCTGAAGCATATATTTCTGTTGGATTTTTCTGGTCAATCGATAAACCATATATCTTGACCTCAGGATAGGAACATGGAAATGCTAAAATCTCAAATTTGGTATAAAATACTTCATAAGAAACTTCATTTGATCCATTCACTGACAAATAATACATCCCAGGTGTATCAAACTCCATGACAAATATAATTTCACTTCCTTCTATATTGGTAAAATTCATTCCAGCAAACTCTGGCTTTGACTGACAAGCGTATCCTCCAACTAGTTCAGTTTTGTTTCCAAAATCAAATACGTAACAAGAATTAGTTCCTGCTTGGTTGAAACTGATTTTAAATTTGAACGGGTAGTTGAGTTTACCCACATGCCGTGACAGAACAATCATGCCTTCCAGTTTTTCTTGCACATATATTTCAATGCTGAATTGTACACTGCTGAATGAATTGTTGGCTAGAACTTCAACAACATAAATACCTACTTGATCAAATGATTTTTGGATAACATAAGCAGCATCAGGGCAGGTGTATATGTTGGCAGTAGAATTGACAGTCCCATCACCAAAATCTGTAGTGTAACTAACTTGAGAACCAGATCCTATATTGATTGTAAGGTTCAAAAGTTCACCCACTGCAACATAATATGAGTGTGGTACTGCGGTTAATGCAGTTATTGGTCTTCCAACCATAATAATTTCTGTGAAATTTATAGAGCTGACATTATTCCATACTAGAACTGTAACAGTGTATATTCCATTTAAAGTGTAGTTATAAAAAATTGTCATGGAGTTCCCAATAAACTCAACAGGAATCTCACCTAAGGAACCACCATTTCCAAAGCTTATATTCACTAAGGCATTTGTTGGTGCTAGTGAAGAATCTGGTATTGTCATTGTAAAATTGACCAAATCAAATGGGTCCTCCACGTCAAATGCTGTCATTGTGACATTATCTACAGGGACTTCAATGTTAATAATCTCTAATATTGTGAAATTGGATACTGAGTTTTCTAAATAGCTTGTGATGAAGTATATGCCTGGATCACTGTAGGAGTGGGCAAAATAATGAGTTAAATCAGTAACGCCATAATCGTCATCAAGAAAAACTGTTTCATTCATACTCAGATCACCAAAATCCATATAAATATCTATATTTGACCCATTCATGATAGCAAGTTCAAATGAAATGTTTTCTGTAATTCTACCAAATTCATTGAAAACCAGACCACTACCATTTATCACGATATCAACGTACACAATTCCTGACAAATCAAAAGGCCCTGATACAGGATTCCACGCTGTAACATTTATCCTGTGTTCTCCAGTTCTGACATATACTGTTTCATTGATATCAAATGAAAGTGAATTATTTGGATCCATGTAAAATGGAGACAACAGAAAGATATCATTCAACTGTATTTCCAAAGAAATGTTTGACCCTCGAACCATCCAGAGTTCAAAGGTGACATTATTTCCAAATATAACAGAATAGGGTGTTACAATGGTTAAATTCACAATTGAATCAATAGCTATTAAATCAGATTCATTTGATGCTGAAGACATACTGTTGTGACAGGTAACATTGATGTCAGCATGAATTTCTGAGGTATACATGTGAACAAATTCAAACGGAAAAGTGGAGTTTATCTTGTACATGCTATCGTTACTACCATCACCATAATCTATGTCACAAGTTATGTAATTGCCACTTAAGACATCGAGGATAAAAGGAATATCTGCATAAGTTGGTACAATATCAGTATGGTTAATCAGTACCCCATCTATGGGCTCAAATACAGTTACATTAACCAAGATGGTCATGGAACTGATCTCATTCATGGCAATAATTTCCAGCTGGTAAATACCCATCTCTGGGTAAACAAAGGTGGTAGTATTATATGATGTAAAGAAAATATCCCTTCCATCTCCAGCATTGATTCTATACCCTGCAAATGTTCCATCATTTACATAAAATTCCAATAATATCGTTTCATTCTTGAGTACATATAACCCAGAGGTTGCAATTACATTGAAATATACAATGCTTAGTGGTTGTAGGAAATCTCTCAATCCTGTTGTTTGTTGAATTTTCTGTCCAGTTGTACAGTCTTGTGGTATGGTTAGATTATCCGATTCAAATATATCTAATTTGTCCTTATCATAGTTTTCACAGTAACATGATCCAGATACTGTGTAGCTGAAGTGATACGACATATTCTTACAGTGCCAGACACAGTCTATACCGTGATCAAGTGTTGCCAAATATGATGCACTTGTGTTGTACAAACATCCAGCATCTTGGACTGAAACCAAAAAAAGTAAAAAAAAAAATATGAACATATGGGATTTTCAAAAATACTGTAACAGAAAATGACTATACACTAACAAGGAACACAGGATATGAATGAAACAAAGTAAAGATATAACTTAATCCATTACATGTTTTTTAAACAGATCTTATGTGGTTCATACCACTGTGTTCAAAATTGCCATGAAATGATAAAAAATTCAGCACTTAATTGTTTTCATAAAAAAAAAGCAAATGCTATATTTTATAATGAAAAATTCAAAGCTACCACCATCACACCTTGTTTTTATAGTGAATGAATTTCATTTAGACAAATTACACTGTCAAACCCACAAAAATTCATATTAAGGTCCACCCTCAAGAAAATCTAGGGGAATACAAATAACCTAATAAGGGAAAATTGGAACTGACAAAGATCAAATTCTATAATTTTTTTTAACCATGTGCATAAAAAAACTATTCTAACCTGGGAATGGAGTAAAGTTGTATTTGAAGAAAGCATCACATGTATTTCTGGGTATTGCAACATTGGTAGTATTTGTATATAAGTTACAGGTGCCAAAGTGTTCGTTGTTACAAAACGAGTAACTGTCACATAGGTTGTCCTTACAATACTGGTAACATTCATCTCTGGTTACTTCCATAAACTGTGCTAACAGGTCACCAGTCGGCTCTTCGTGGATTCTATGTAACCACAAATTATCTGAAAGTATCAATGTATTTTATGTGAATGTTGGATTGTATCCTGGACATGGTTATATATTTAGGCTATTTGCATCTGAAAAAAAAGCCAATAAATTCCCTCAACAAGAACTAGAATGGATTGATAAAGATCTCATGACTAAGAATTGTATATTACTTGTTATTAATTTCAGAAATTTAAAACCAAAAATAAAAAAAAATTAAACTATTATTAATATTCAATATCACTTTTACAGTTCAAATTTAGATACGAGAATGCAGTAAATCACCTAAATAACATTAGCTTACAGCCCAAATTTCAATGGGAACATTTAGTAAAGTTTTTAAAAATGCTTAGTGCTTCAATTCAAAGAATGATAAGAAATTAAAAATTGCATAAGCTGAATAGAGTTTACATATATAAACTTAATGAATTAATCATTTAATTCATTTATTGAATTACACTTATGTTTATCTCACATGTTATCATTAAGTTAAAATTTTTGAAAACATAAGCCCCAAAAATACTTTATAAATTATTTGATATAAGAGATCATGCTCTTTTAAAGTCCGTGCAAATGCAAAATTAATTCCAACCATAGAAGGATTTAATATAAAAGAAAAACATTAATTTTATCAAACTTGAAACATTGAAAAGAGAATGACATCAATCCCTCTCACTCGATTCCCTTTATAAGGATATGGTTTCTGCTGTTTAAATTCTTTTTTCAGACAGGGAGCAGTAATTTCAAATACTACACTTGGTCATTTTTGATGGGATGGAAATTGGAATTTGTGTTGGCAGAATTTACCAATTGCCACACTGGTTGCTCGATGGTGGCTTTACAGACACAATGATGGTTGCCCCTCATTATATTTAATATTCAATTTTATTCCTTATGCTAATATACAATTTGATGGTTGTGTTGTATTGATTAAAGTCATGAAAATATTTACCAAACCAAGAGTTGAGTGGTTTCTTGGTACCTTAATATAATAAATTCTACTGAATAGATTTAAAATGTCATGAAATGGGGTTTTTTTTGGTTATATTTCAATTTATTCCTTAGATACTCAGTTGTCTTCAATATATGCAATACAGTGACACCTATCTAAACCGGTCCCTCAGAAAACTGGCCAACCTCTGTAAACCGTTCACAATCACTAATACCGGTACTCTAATGGTATCTGCTATTGTAAATTAACCTCTGTAATCTGGCTACCCCTTTAAACTGGCCAAAATTTCTGTCCCATAGCTGGCTGGTTTAGAGAAGTTTCACTGTAATTGAAATAAGTTGATTACAAACCTCCATTTAGTAAATCTTCTTCAAATACAGCCACATCTAGAATGGTCAAGGCATCCATATCAAATGTACCTAGAACTTTATTGTCCAAAGTATGATGACCAATTGTTAAATTTTGATGTAGGACTGTTGGAGTTGTAATTCTTGTCTCCTGTGTGGAATATTCACAAACTGCTAGAATATCATCCACAAATACTCTGATTCCAAACTTGACATGCCATGATATAAGAACATTACTCCAGACATCATACTGCATATTAAACCAGGTTTTGTATTCAGCAGTTGCTGTGCGGACATCAATTCTGAAATATCGTCTAAATGGTAAACTTTCATTCATGGCTGTGTAGGTCAAAGCAAAGCCAAGTCCATCTGGATTATTTCCTCCTGTTGACATAATGACCTGGTCAACATCTAATTCTTGGACAAATCGGAAGGCAAATCTTACAGAAAAACCATGGACACACTTGTTTATGTCAAAGAAACAGCTGTGTTGATCAATGACTGAAGTCATATTAAGGGAATCCACACCGGTAACAAATCTTGCAGATTGATTCCAAACACCTGGTATTACTGAAGATTCATTAAGGTAATTTTCTGTGTCTTCAAAATCATAGCCAATTTCACTGTGAATGAATGTTGAATTTTCTGAAATAAAAAAAAAAAAACAAACATAACTATGGCCCTGTTCACACTACAAAAGTTAATCCGGATTAACTCAGGTAAATGTGGATTAAGTCACTTGGCATTCACACTAGGTTTAATTTAATCCGGATTAAATTAATTCGAATTAAGCTAATCCGGATCAAGTTAATCCGGATCAAATTGTAGTGTGAACGCAAATGTGGATTAAATATGACATCATAATTGATAACGTTACTTATGTTCTTTTGGTTTCTGTGTTTCAATTTTAAACCGGATTAAGTTAAGCCAGAACCCTAACACTAGTGTGAACGCAAAAGGTTACCTGTTAACTGGCTTAAGTTGATCCAGATTAAGTTAATCAGGATTAAGTAAGTCCTAGTGTGAACTGGCCCTATGTCTCAAAATTTTAGTCTGTTTACTTTTATTAAAATTACCATTCTTCATGTATAAACTTCTTCTTTCTCTTTTTCAGAATATGTTAATTTCCAGTACAAGTTCTTTGGAGCGTGTACCTGCTATTATTTTCAACACAACTGTCAGGAACATAATTGGGGATGCCAGGCGCCCAAGACTTAATAAAAAATCCCCTAAGTTGATGATTATAACCCGAGGCTCCATGGAGCCTGTAATTGCTCACCTGGTAAATTTGTTGTTGATCAATCATTTCACCAAAGTAACAATTCAATACACTTTGTATTTTCTGACAAGGAAATGTTTGATATCTGGACCAATCAGAATACATAATTGACCCTGGGGGCCATGTTGAATTTCAGATCTGTGACAAATTCACAATTCAGATAAAGTACTACCTGTCTTACATTTCTGCAAATTTAACTCAAAATCTGTTCAATAGCTTCAAAAAAAAAGATGAATATGTGAAATTAACATCTAAGGGTCAAAAGTTTAAGTTTCGTTATGGTGGCCATTTTTAATTTCCGATCTTCGAAAGATTCACAGGTTAAATACAAGACCATCTAACAAATATTTCTGCAAAGTAAAATTTCAATCCACTTGACGAGAAGATGTTTGAAATTTGGACCAATCAAAATGCATAATTGCCCCTGGCAGCCATTTTGAATTTTGGATCTGCACCAATTTCAAAAATCTGGCAAAGGACCATCTTCCTAACATTTCTGCCAAGTTAGGTTGAAATCTGTACAGTTATTTCCGAAAAGAAGACAAAAGTGTGAAATTCCCTTAGGGTCCAACGTTAAACTAAGTTTCGTCATAGCACCCATTTTAAATCAATTTCCAATCGGCAAATGATTCAAAAGTTTAGTACATTTCTGCAAAGTAACAATCCAATCAGAATGCATAATAGGCCCTGGCAGCCATGTTGAATTTCTGATCAGCACCAATTTCACAAATCTGGCAGAAAACCACCTGCCTAACATGTCTGCCAAGTTAGGTTGAAATCTGTACAGCTGTTCCAAAAAGAAGATGAAAATGTGAAATTCCCATAGGGTCCAATGTTAAACTAAGTTTCATCATGGAGGCCATTTTGAAATTCTGATCAGAAAACGATTCACAAGTTAAGTACAGGATCATCTTACAATCATTTCTGCAAAGTAACAATCCAATCCACTTTGTAGTTTCTGACAAGAAGATGTTTAAAACTTGGACCAATCAGAATGCATAAATGGCCCTGGCAGCCATATTGAATTTCAGATCTGCACCAATTTCACAAATCTGGCAAAGGACCAACTGCCTAACATTTTTGGCAAGTTTGGTTGAAATATGTACAGCCCTTTCCGAAAAGAACATGAAAATGTAAAATTACCATAGGGTCCAATGTTAAACTAAGGGCCTGTTCACACTAGGCTTAACTTAATCCGGATCAACTAAAGCCAGTTTACAGGTAACCTGTTGCGTTCACACTAGTGTTGGGGTTGTGGCTTAACTTAATCCAGATTAAAATTGAAACACAGAAATTACTAGACCATAAGTAACGTTATTAACTATGACGTCATATTTAATCCACATTTGCATTCACACTACAGTTTAATCCAGATTAACTTGATCTGGATTAACTTAATTCGGATTAATTTAATGCGGATTAAATTGAACCAAGTGTGAACACAATTTGACTTAATCCACATTTACCTGAGTTAATCCAGATTAACTTTGTGTGAACAGGGCCTAAGTTTCGTCATGGTGGCCATTTTGAATTTCCGATCGGCAAACAATTCACAAGTTAAATACAGGACCATATAACAATCATTGGTTGAAATCTGTTCAGTGGCTTCAGAGAAGAAGATGAAAATGTGAAATGTTAACAGACGACGCCGACGACGAGGACAGACGCAAAGTGATGACAAAAGCTCACATGGCCCTTTGTTTATCAAATACAACTGAACAAACAAGTGTGAAATACAGCTTTAACATTAAACTAACTGGTCAAAATCTTTTTCACTGAAATAAGCAACAAGAAAGTTTTGAACATGACCTATATTTATTGTTCCTCAATAAATTTTCTGAACTTCTGTTGATGTTTTCAAAAGTTATTGATCAGAAACCTCAAATGTAATTGAAATATGATTATTTCAAGGGCGTAACTCTTGAATGACAAAAGTGAAATATATTGGCCCTATATACATATATTACACATTTTATAATCGTCAAATAAATTTGACACAATTATACAATTATTGTATGCAGATTTTTTTTTTAAAATGACATTCTTGAATGAAGCTTTAAAGAGAGAGGAAAAGTAGTCATGTTTGCCTTGAAACAAAAATAGAATGAAATAATGAAAAAACATATATTTCTCATCAGTGCATATAAAGTTTTTGAAACAAGCCTAGAGATATTTACCATCATCATGGTCATTAAGCATCCAGTAAGACTTGCCATTTTGCCTATTCTCTGTCAAAAAGTTCAATGTTTTGAGAAAGAAGTGCTGCAAATTTTTCTTTTTCATAAGATTTTTTATTGACCTTTTTAATCCTTGAAGATTCAGAGCTTTACTTAAGCATTTTCAAATTTGGCCTGTTTTTATTGGTCCCTAACAACACATCAAAATTTCAAATCATTCCTTTGAAGTTGACAAAAGTTATTGAGCGGAAACAGTTTACAGGATATATGTACAGACGGATGAATAGATGGATGGACAGGGGTAAAACTTAATGCCCCCGTTACAAGCGGCGGAGAACAAATATTGTACCCTATTTTGCTGTAGATAATACACATTTGTACAAAATATGCTGGGCCTGTCCAGCCCCAAAACCTAGGAAAAAAGTATAGTTCAAATATACAATACACAGTGAGTTTTGTTAAGAATGTCCAAGTAAAGATCATCATGATTGTATAAGTTTTCACCATTGTTAGGTAAATAAATCGTTTGTTCAGCTGATGGAGTCTTCATTTCTTTTTATTAAACAGTTTTTGTATTTTTTAATTGAAAAATAAGCTTAAATATCAAAGAATTTGAAGAAAATGACAGCAAATTTACAACAGTGCAGTCAAAATATCTTTAAGAGTTTGGTCTGGAACAGCAATTTCGTGTTGAATTTAATTCAAGCAAAGACCAGAGGCCCCCAGGAGCCTGTAATTGCTCACCTGGCTTAGAGTTGCCGAATCAAAGTTAATGTGAACAACGATTTAACACATTGTTTGATAATTGTCTGCTTGTTTTTCAACATAATAGTAGTCCAATACTGGTTTCTGAAAAGAAG
>JARWCS010335700.1:0-19924 GCA_034783895.1 Geukensia demissa | reverse complement strand
AAACATCCCTATAAACTAATATAGTGATGTATTTATATCGACAAAAATCCATCTGTCGAAAAATAGACATAATGTTTTATAGTATATATTTAATATTAGGGCTATTCCAGCAAAAAATGTATGGGGGGGGGTTGGAAGGCACTTTATTTTTTACCCCATCACCCATATAATTTAATTTCTCTTTGGGCCCATCACCGATACAATTGAATTTTACTTGGACACAACCACCTGTCTAAATTGATATAAATTTAGACTCATTTTCTTAATGGATTTAAAATATTCTGTCCGCCTTGATGTGTTATTATATATATATATTTATACCCCCAAAACAAAGTAAAAGGGTATATAGGAATCACATTGTCTCTCTGTGCATATTCTTGCCTGTTTCATAACTTTTTCGATAGACGACTCTCCAAATTGTACTTTTTCGCGGAAAATTCTCATGTCACAAAACAATTTCTTTGACGTCATGTTATATGACGTAATTTCCCCGAATGACCCCGGGTCAAAAGGGGCAATTCATTCACAAAAATGAATTTGGAAAGTTGTGTATTGAAGTCATACTTTGTAATATTGATCCTCAGAACTAGAAGTTGCCATGAAAATGATTGGTCCACCTACCATAAAAGTCAATGTTGCAAACTTTGAAAAATGGGTCGGGGTATCCTTAGTGAGTTTTACTTGCAGTATTTCTAGTTCCAGAAAGGTACTCAAAAAAGAACCACAGAAGAAGAGCATTTCTATTGTTAGAGCAACAAAGATTTCTTAAAATTCTAATAAATTCTTGTATTAAGAAAAATGGAGTTGATTCATTTGTTTGTGTTTCATTTTACTGTCAGAGCCAAACATTTTCAGTGAAAAGATGTGAAAAAAAAAGCCTTTAGTAAAATTAATAGCTTTATATTTGTGTGGCTTTTTATTTTTGGTGGTCTCCTTTTTGTGACATTTTTTGTTTGCAAATAGTCTGTCAGTAGGCATTTCTTTTGTATAGTAGTGTCAAACAAGTATGTTTATACATATAGTTGAAGACTGCTCATCTGTTGTTCTCCATTAGAGATGGTGTGTTTTTTTGCTAATTTGTTTGATCATTATGTATAATAAAACTGGAGGTACAGCCAGTTCCTGCAAAGTTCGCCTTCTACCCAGCTTTTCGTATCTTGCTGTTGAAGCCTAAGCAATGTTGGGAAGTTTGAATTTTTCAAAATAAGACTGAGAGTCTTTTGACGATATTTACTCATAGGATTCATAATTGTAGGACCTAGTACCCAAGATATAAACTTGGATGTAAAATCAATATGAGGTAATGAAGCATGAAATGTAGGTCAAAGTGACCTGATTTGGGTGGGATGCTGCTAGCCTTCCAGACACATTCACACACCAAACTAATGATGGTAGGACACCTGGTACCAGAAAATTGAACTCGGACATAAAAGTGAATCTGAGTCAATATAGCATGAAATGTGGGTCATAGTGATCTAATTTGGTTGGGATGCTACTTGCCTCCTACACACATTCACAAACCAAACTAATGATGGTAGGACACCTGGTACCAGAGAACTGAACTCGGACATAAAAGTGTGCCTGTACAGATGTTCAATTTGAAGAACACTATTTTATTGAAACAAATCTTCATCATCCAGATTTCTTTGTTTAAGCTCCTTGTCTACCAACATCAGTATATCTGCTTTATTGTTCTGCTCTCGAGTCCATGACACATTAAA
Organism: Geukensia demissa; assembly: GCA_034783895.1. Lineage (NCBI taxonomy): Eukaryota > Metazoa > Mollusca > Bivalvia > Mytilida > Mytilidae > Geukensia > Geukensia demissa. The sequence goes on along the minus strand of JARWCS010335700.1, from coordinate 18,203 downwards.
CTGTTCTAGCACCTTTTTTAGCTCTATAACAGTTAGCTTGCCTATTAATCGGTTTGAGAAAGATTTCTTTATTTCTGTCTTCTTAAGAGAATCCTCCTCCTTCTCTTCTTTTTTTCTTATATATGTTCTAATATCATCTGAACTTACACCAAGTAAATTTTGCAAGTTTGTGAAGTGTCTGTCATTTGAAAATGTAGATGGGTTCTCCTTTAATAAACACTGAATGTTTTTTGATGGTAGATAAAAATCAGGAACTCTGAGGAACTCTGGCAGATCCATGTTCCGGTCAATAAAGTATTGAACTAGCTTTTTGGCCTCTTGGTAAGGCAAATACTTATGCTCTGGCAACTTGCCTATGTCTACTATAGGTTGAATTTCAAATCTATGTATGCTATTTCCTACCCACATATCATCTGGTCGATAGCAAGAGAAGGCATAGTGTTGTATCCATGCTGATTTGGGGTTATACATTTCATTATATATAGAAATTGCATTGAAACATTTTGTAGGAGTAATATCAAATATTTCACATAATTTGTTCCATATTGGTCCTTCTGGTTTTATTGTAAAATTATTTTCAAATCTATGTTCACTGGTGTCTTTTTTCAGGAAATTTGTTATTTTTGAAATAACTTCTGGTTTCACAATCCAGTCTACTTCTGCCGGGGGTTTGGTTGCTGCTATTTGTTCACTAGCATATGGTGTTTTATCGATTCTTGAGATTGCTTCCTCTCGTGCAGCTTCCATATTTTGTTTAAAGTTTTCGTCACAAAATAAACCATCTATTGTTTCATTTTTATGTTGTGTTTTTGAAGAGATTATGCCCCCCTGTGATAATGATCTGCCTTCTGCGAAATGCAGTCTTTCAACAGAGTGGCGTTTGGAACATCCCTCTGCATATGAAATAACTTTCACTTTATCAATGTTTAATAGTTTTCTTAAAAGAACGGTGGCAAACATAGTTTGTTTATTTCGTGGCCGCTCATCTGGGCCTCCATCCACTGTTATTAGCAGCTGAGGGACAAGCCTGTTGTCATTTGTTCGAAAAAAAGTATTATGATTTTCAAGAGTCATTACATGAAGTAATTCATTAAAATGTCTAAATACAGTTGAGTTTTCAAAGTAATGTATTTTGACTATTGACACGCCACCACCAGTCAGCCTAGACTGACATATGGGAATGCCACTAAATTGAGCTATAAGGTCCTCGTCGTCGGACATTCCCTTTACTTTGACAAATTGTAACGTTGTTATTTGGAGACTTCGCTTGGTGTCTTTTTCCCAATCATGATCTGTGTAAATTATTTTTTTCCAAGATTTGCTTGGCCATTGGACCACCTCGACATCGCAGTGCACTAATGCTTTATCGTCTCTTGCTATTACTTTTCCATTGTTTGATAATGTCTCTTCTATCGAATAATTGATGTCAGCTTGTGCATAATGATCGTTTATTGATGTGTTATTATTTCCGTCTCTTGTAGGTTTCTTTAGGCAAATACCTACATTTACATTCTTTCCAGCATGATGCCTTTTAGCTTGTAGACTTTTTTCTCTATAATTGTCTGTATACGTGTAAGCTGCACTTAACGATATATCAATACCATATACTTCTTTCAAAATTGTAACACACCTTGTCATATTCATCCATGTATTGTTGTGCAAGAATAAGGTATCGCATATTAATCTTGGGTGGCTTTGTAAGCCATCCCCTCCAGCATCAAACAGTCTAAGCATCAGTGATGTTAAATCTGGATAAATTTCTGCTAGGAATTTTCTTCCAGATCCAAGTAATCGTTGCCCAGTCTCTGTTCTCTTTTTGTGTATTCTGTATGTGCTCAGTGAGTTTTTGCTAGCTTCAAATTTTTGTATAGTGTCTTTTGCATAAGTTATGCTGGTATTCAAACTGCGCCTTTGAAATATTTTCCCTCCTATACCAGTTTTGTTCAAGAATTCAACTGAAGTCAATGACGATAAAATATACTTTAATATATGTCTGTCTTTTTCGGAGCAGCAATTTAATGCTGGTTTAACAATATCTTCCAGTTTTTGAGTCACACTGTTTTTCAAAAGATCGTATCTGTTGGGCCAATCAATAGATTCTATCAATTTTGCGAAGTCAGTGCAACTTGGCTTCTTTACAATAAAAGCTTCAGTTTGATTTTTTGAAGACCTAATATATACTTGTATGACTGGTAAATACATCATGAACATATCTCTAAATGTAGAAGAGTGGTATGTAAACTTTTTAGTCTCTAAGCAACAAAATTTATATTCATTGTTACATTCAGTGGCATATATATTATAAAGTTCTTTCAACCGAATTAATTGGCCCTTCTCTAACCTCTCAGAAACCTTCAGAATTCCAAAACACTGTATCCTTTTTCTTATGTTTAACTTCTTGTCTGTTGACATCTTTAATAAATTCAATATGCTCTCATTCCAATTTGTTTTACAGTGATTTAAATCATACCACAGACTATTTTTTATTGCCATGGATCTTCTTCCATCCCTTCCCAAATTGTCGTTCTTTAATTTTCTCTTATAATCTTTTATTTCTTTATCATTGTGTTCACTTTTCTTTGTAAAGGTTACAGTATTTTGATTTACATCTGTTGGTAAACAAGGATAATCTAGTTTTTTTTAATACGATACATACAGCCTACACTGGTAGAACATCTTAATTCGGTCGCTAAATGGGCAAAGATATACATGAGCATACTGGACCCTTTGTCACAAATGGCAATAACTCCATGAAGATCCTCTCTCTTAATGCTCTCTTCAAATGACATTGTTTCATCTGTATAATGAACATGACTGTCAAACAAGATTTGTTTACCATTTTCATCTTTCAAAATTACAAAAGTTTTGTCTGAGAGGGTAAAAATTAGAGCCTCTCTTTCTTCAGACATAAGCGATTTTGTATATTCTACACTGCATATTTCCAACGGGTCATCAGTTTCACCAACCGAAATATTTTTTTGCCAAAATGTGTCTGATACAATCTTCATTGAATTTTCATATCCAAAATATTTTAGAGCACTTTTGGTGTCCATCATGTCAATATTTACATCTTCATACCTTTTCACAATATCTTGTAAGCTTCTTCTATAATGAATGTTTGCGGACTTCATATGTACAGAAAATTCCTTATGCAAAAAGTTTTCTGTCAATTTGAGACATACTCCTGCACACGCATTTGATCCTCGTGATACTCCACGAGGAAGTCCTACAGTGTTTTGACATACACCTGGAAACAGTAGTTTTATACCAAGATGTGTATCATAAGTTTGAGGAAAATATGATGGCGTTTTTTTCCTCGTCAGTGGATTCTCCTCCTGTTTTTCTTGGTTTTTCTTACTTTGATTTTCTTGAGCCTTTCTCTCCTCATCCCCCTTGGTCTTTTCACTTTCGAATTCAAGTTGATCATCATTTAATACTATACAATCTGAATGCTCTGTGTTCCTTTCTGGGTCTACTTCTATATCAGTCTCATGCTCGTCCATATTTTTAACTTTCTTCATTGAACGCAGTTGTTTAGCAGTGAGATACTCTTTGGTTATTTCTGCCTTTCTTTTTCTGCCAGGTTTTTTTTTCTCTATTCCATCCCTTTCTATCTTGTACACATGAGCTGTCCAATTGGTTAATATTTTGGAATAGTCCTTCTCTGATTTTTCTATTTCCATCTCCTTCATTCTTATGCAGCTCCGAAGTGAAAGTTTATCATTCTTTGAGATTGTACCTTTGTGAATCCGTGATATCAAATCTTCTTCTTTTTCCATCTTTTCTGCTTTCAATAATTTCAATTCTTTTTGTTTTTGTTGTGCTGCTTCCTCATAGCATTTGAATGGGTCAAAATCTAACTTCTGATCTTCACAAACTTGCTTTCCAAATTTGCAGAGTGATAGTTGCCTTCCACCTTCATATGACCAAGCTTTTTTTATTAAACCTTCCAAATGAGATTTTTGTGTATCTTTTTTGGCAAGTTCCAAGCCTTTTTCATTCCAAAATGTGTACCATTCTTTTTTCATCTTGGATTGTGCATCCATAAAGTCTTTTTCATATACTTTAAACCCTATTCGTCTCAGATCACCATACCTGAAAAATATCATTTATTGTATTAAAAAAGATATCTGTTGATCACCAAACCTATATGAATGTATTAAATTTGATTCAGTGTAGAATGTCAGTTTTAAGATTATCAAAATAGCAGTTTGAATGATATCACTACTGTCCCAGGTTAGGGCATTGTCGAGAACTCATATTTCCTGTTTAACCCTGCCACAAACTTTATGTCCATGTCTCAAGTCAGTAACCTGTAGTACAATGGTTATCCCTGTTTACTTGGTTATTGTTATTCATTGTTTTAAATAGATTATGTCCATTGTTGTACAGTTGAACTTCGATGGCTTGAACACCCAAGGGACCATTGAAAACAGTTCGAGTTAAAGGAGCGTTCGAGCTATGGAAGTCGAACTATGTTTAAATCTTCAACCACAAAAATAGTTCGAGGCATCCATGATGTTGGAGCTATTGCAGTTCGAGCCATCGAAGTTCAACTGTAGTTGTCGATTAATTTTACATTTTGCTTTCTTGGGGCCTTTTACAGCTTTATACTTTATTGTATGGACCCTGATCCATTGTTTAAGCCTTAGAGTAACCTTTGTCTGTTCCCATTTTATTTAAAAAATATACGAACATTAAAAACAAAGAGTACAAATATTGATCCCCATGTGATGATATTGCCAACATCAGGTAAACAAAAATACCTGTCACTTTTTGGATCCATTTTTCCTGCTAGAAAATGGTCAAGAGTCATCTGAGTTCCAGGAGATAACTTTTTGGTCCCATTTGTTTTGATGGTTTTGTCTTGTGTTTTGTTGTCAGGTTCTGCATCTTCCTGTTTTTTGGAGTTTTCGTCTTCGTGTTCATCAATCTGTGTTTCAATAGGAATATCATGTTCTACTATTTCCAGCTGAACTTCTTCATTGACACTGCTGACTGTAACATCAAGATTTGTCTTCATTTCACCATCCTGGAAATAATTATTAGAAATTTTCACATGGTGTATAGGAGGGTCAGATTTCATTTAATTTTACTTTTTCATGTTTCAAAAATAGAATAACAAAACAAAATCTGATGGGTCTGGTCCCTTTATCTTCATGCAGTCTCTTTTTATGCTTCAGTAGTTTGTCATCAATTATACAATGTGCAAAGGTGTTAGCAGCAAATCTATCTTATTTCACTCATATGATTATCTGTATAAATATATAAAGACATTTCTCGAAATAGTACACTCAAAAAGAAAATGTGTCCATGGGATACAGATGCCCACAATCCCACTTTACCAGGCCTGAAAATAGGAGACACAGTAAAACCAGAGAAATCTTTCAATATTTTACATGTTGGAAATTCAATCAATGTCTCGGTAAACAGGAAGTTGAAATAAAACAGACTTGAAAAGGACAGACAGTGTAAAACACATCATGATAATGCTTCAGATCAAACATCTAATCAATCCAACATGTACCAGCTAAGAAATCTTTGACAATTTTTTTTTGACATACCGACATATGGACACAGGTAAAACTTAATGCCCTTGTCGCCTAAAGTCAGGGCATAACAAACGATTTGAATCGGCCTTATTGCATTTTGTAAGTGTCTTGCCCCTATTTAATAGTGATTGTGTTGCATTTGGTAATATTGTATGTTTAATCATATACCTTTAACTGATGAAGGTGGGTTTTGAACTTTGTCCTTGGTCCAATTTTCGGGCAAATCTGTTTGATGTCATCTTCATCTAGACCTACTAATGCTGCACCATCTATTTCTTCATCTAGAGAAAATTTAAAAAAAGGGTAATCTCATGTGATAAATCTGCCATCAATCTGTCATAGGATTTTTTTTCAGATAAATCTAGCAAAAACTATAGTTAGGGTGTTGCACAACTTTGTATCCTTACAGCTCTGAAACGGATAACATGTACATGTAAACATTACCTTTGATGACTGTTACACATGGGAAATTTTATATGGAATACATTGTTAACTAAATTCCCTGATTAAAGACTTTCATTTTTATACACCTGGCATGAACAAGGATTGTTTCATCTTCTTGTCCTTCTTCACCCTTAGGCAGATTTAGCTTTGTTTTCTGAGTTGAGAATCAGTTACTTGCCCTTTCTGTAACATTTCAGTGCAAAGTTCGCTTTATTCTAAGTGTGTTATATTCTGCTATCCAAGTTGCCTTTTGAATGAAAATTTGAGTTATATGAAAAAAGCCATAAGAGTCTTTTGGAAAACTCTTATTACAGCTGTCTGTTTTAAGTTCAATAAATATGGAAATTTATGAAATTAAAATTATATGTTTTTGAAACCTTTGTATTCAAACTTATTTAACTTGTAAAATTTTAACAAAGTCGGTAATGCATGAAATGTACCTGTAGGTCAGGGCTCGTATGCATTAAACTACTTAAGTTAAGAATTCCATTTGGAACCCTTATTTTTCATAAGATTAAAAGAAAAATCTTAATGTTCAGAAAAATCTAAACTTAAGTATTTTTATGCATACGAGCCCTGAGCCACAAATCTTGGGTGTGATAATGCTGTGGCGCCATTTTGGCCAGCAGGTCTAGTCATTGGATATAATTCTTAAAAAAGTTCATCTTAAGACCATTTCACCAAAGACAGTGCAAAAAATGACAAGAACAAAAACCAGAGGCTCCCAGGAGCCTGTAGTCGCTCACCTGGTATACAATTGCCTTAACAAAGTTGACACATGGGCAGCAGCGGCTATTTTAGTTAGCAAGAGGATCAAATATAATTCTGAAAGAGTTTTACCTAAAGACCATTTAACAAAAAGTTTGGTCCAATTGAGCAAGTAGTTCCAGATAAGAAAATTTTTAATGATTTTCCCATAAGTTTAAATGTTAAACAAAGTTCTGCCGTGGCGGCCATCTTGGTTGGCGGGCAGGGTAATCGGATTTAATTCTGAAAGAGGTTTACCTAAAGACCATTTCACCAAAGTTTTTTCCGTATTGAGAAAGTATTTCAACATAAAATGATTTTTCAATGATTTTCCCTTAGGGTTCAATGTTAAACTAAGTTTGGCTGTGGCGGCCATCTTGGTTGGTGGGCGGGGTCATCATATATAAGTCTAAAAGAGGTTTATCTAAAGACCATTTCACTAAAGTTTGTTCCAAACTGAGCAAGTATTTCTACATAAAAAGATTTTTCAATGATTTTCCCATAGGGTCCAATGTTAAACTAAGTTTAGCCATGGTGGCCATCTTGGTTGGCGAGCGGGGTCATAGGATATAATTCTAAAAGAGGTTCACCTAAAGATCATTTCACCAAACTTTGGCATTAATTGCCTCAACAGTTTTTGAGAAGATTTTTTAACCCCCCCCTTTTACTATTTTAAGTAACGGTGGCCATATTGGACGGTCGATCAAGACCCCGGATACAATTCTGAAAGGGGATCATCCAAGGACCATTCTACCAAAGTTTGGTCAAAATTGGCCCAGTGGTTTCAGAGGAGAAGATTAAAATGTGAATTGTGGACGGACGGACGACGGACGCCAAGTGATGGCAAAAGCTCACATGGCCTTTTAGGCCAGGTGAGCTAAAAACTCTGAAAATTCTATTTTGGTTAATTTTGAAATATCTGTAGCTAGAACACTAAATGTTATACTCTATGTCTATTTAAAATTTGACTGAAGGTCTCGCATCCCAAAAATTCCTTGAATTTATGTTGGCTCAATTCAAAATTTGATGCTTAATTAAAAAAAGAAAAGGAAAATATGCCTTATGGGGCTTGTTTTCTTGCCGAAAATGACAATGTTTGGTTGCTATTTAGGCATTTCGCAAGTGATGTTACGGCTGTTATGCGACAACGGAATGCTACAATAGTGCTATAATTTTTTGTCAATTTTTCCTTCCGATATTTTGAGCATATGAATATAACCTGATTTTGAGCATATGTATGACAATATTTTTTATATCAACAAAAAATTTAAAATTTTAGCTCATTTTTTCGCAAAAAAATTTGTGTGAAAAAAATACAAAGTCGTCGATCGCAAAAAATTGTTGAATTTATGGTTGAATTTATGTTTTCTAAAAGTTGATATGATGGAGATATGGTGTTAATCTCTATATTTCACTCAGAATCACTATTCAGTATTGGTAGCGGGGGAGTTAGCAGAGATTTTTAATTGACTTTTAGCCCTATAGGCAGAATCGTTAAATCGCTACTAGATTTTTATGTCGATTTTTTTGTCCTTTTACTGTTAGCTATGGTAGCAAAAAAAAATGTGAGGTTTAAAAGTTATTGAATTCCTTTATTCAAAACAATCATACATTTTCTGCCTCATTTTATTATAAAATAATAAGCACGAATTATTTAATGAAAGAGGCGAAAAAATTCTGTTCCTCTGTGAACTCCTGTCTTTTTTCACTGCAACAGCAACGTTTGAATCCAGAAATTTGACTGGCTGCTGGCGGAACGTCAAAAAAACAGTTTTGGCGGAACGTCACAGTAAAGTGTGCGCCGTTGATTTCGGGATGCGAGACCTTAATGACAGAGAAAGGAAGACCCATTCACCAAATTAAAGCATATATATATGTATATATAGGATAAATAAAAAGCATGACTAAATTTATGTAGGTTAATAGCATGTTTTATAACTTACCAAATTGTAATTTAAATATTTCATATCCTATAAATTTCAAAATATTGTTATTATAATACAAAGCAAACAGAATATTCTTGTTATGGGTTGAGTGACTGTGTAAATTATGTGATTTTCACTTTTGCAAATGTAGAAATGCTATTATAAAGCTCTTATTTATTTTTAAATTTAAACATCCATTTCAATCTAAGGATTATCATGCTACTCAGTATACACAAAACCAGACCAGCATATGTAACAAATGCAGACAAATTGCCTCATCATCCATGTTCCATGTATCTATTCTCTGGGGTTTTCCAAAAAATTCAAAAATGACAAATGAAAAATAGAAATAGACCAAGACCAAACATTTTGTCCACATTGGTTTTGCCTACCCAGTTTCCGACATGATTATTTTTTAAAATCCTTTGACAGCTGACAATAAGGCTAAAAAAGAACAAGTTTACTCTCACCAACTATAGGCAATTCCTATTTTTGCCATTTTCATTTAAAACACTTCCCATTTACTTTGCGTAAAAAAAATGAAATAAAAAAAAAACAGCTACCTTACCCTTATTATTTCAGCTGGGGACAGTAAACACATTTTTTTGGTGGTGTGTCAGATAAATTAATGCTCCTTGGGTTATATGATTTGTACTTTCTTGACTATGGTTGACTGTTATCTAAAGACTGTATGAAGTACCCTGATATGGTGTCTGATAACATTTGTAGGGGAAAAGGTGCTGGTCAGAATCATTTATACATGCCATGAATCATACACCTCTTTTAGAAACGAATCTTCATGTTTTCAACTGGGCAATTATCCCAAATATTGACAGTTCTTTGCTCCATATTAATATTCCGTACCATATAAGTACCACATAAAGACTAATTTAGGTTTGTTTATTTTTCTCAAGTGAATCATGTCAGACAACCGTTCGTTTACGCTGTCACCAACTGAGCTTAAGACATCGTTTATTGAGTCCGTTTGTGTTTTTTTTTTTTGGAAGAATTACCAGTTTTTACCTTTAAAAATGTCTTGCAAGTTTGCAAGACCAATTGTTTGCAGCCAATCGCAAACGTTGTCAACATTCCAAGTGTTTGGATCCTTTTCCATATTGCCATGTGGTTTTCTGGTCACCGAAAAGAAGGCAACCAGTTTCCATTCGGATCGCTCCGGATTTTAGATTCGCGACAACGTAAAATTGACCGGAAACATTCGAATCCTCGGGTGTCTTCTAATGTTCAGTACGTAGAATAAAAACGAAGCCGATTTGGTTTGAAAATCGTGTCAAATATTGCTTTTCACCGATAAAAAAGCCACCACAAAATATTTTTTCAAATTCATTTGCACAACCACCCATACAATTTCATTCTCTGAGACAACAACCACCCGTAGAAATGTATTTACTTCAACACCCACCCCCCACATAAAAAAAGATAAAGTGCCGTCCAACCCTCCCGTACAGTTTTTGCTGGAATAGCCCTCACCATATAGGCCATAAATGCGTTCAATTTATGTTTTTACAATTAAATCTAAATAAGTCTTTTGTTAGCTGACAAAAATATGATAATAAAAAGATTAATTAAATGTCCATTCTTAAAGTGAAAGTCTGGTGTTAAGACGATTATTCCTGTTTGTATTTTCCTATTCTGAAAGTGAAAGTCTGGTGTTAAGACGATTATTCCTGTTTGTATTTTCCATTCCTTAGTTTTCTTATTTTATCGTTTATGGCGGTGGTTAGCCTTTTCCATTCTCTTTGCTTCTCATCCTGGTTGACATTTGTGAAAAAGGCATTGAACACTTCACCTGTAAAATAACATTGATAACATTTAATGAAAGTTCAATTGGAAGAAAATGAAATTTAGTTAAAGTAATCAAGCAATATGTTTAGTCACATTTGATTTCTACAGTCAGATTAGGGATTTGTTTTTATAAATCTCAGCAGTTATCAAAATAACACTGCCATAACTTGTAGTTAAAACATGATTATATATAAACACCAAATAACTAAACAGAATGATGAACTTTACTATTCCAGTTTCTGCAATACAGATGTTATTTTGTCAAACTTTCCACTATTTTTCCTTGTTTTTCAAATGTTGCTATTATTATCTTTTTAGCGAATACATCAGAATACTGGATTTCCACATTGTTATATATATTTTCCGACAAAAATGTTTGTGTTTAAAGGTGATATGCAGCATTTTTCAGACATACTACCATTTTACACAATTTTGTAGCTGAAGGAATACTGAATACGGAAACCCAATCAGTTTTACTGTACTATGTCCCATTGGCTGTTTTATTTTAGTTTAAAACTTTCCCGCGCTTGGGAAAACGTTGAGACGTCATTGCTTACCTCTTCTTGAAAAGGCATCTATGACGTCATCTATACCCTGAAGTTTCGTACAAATATTTTCTCAGAATATGTCAAAGAATGAAATATATAAATATTAGACCATGTTAAAAAACCCTGCATATGACCTTTAAGTATATTAATTAAATCTTACTCTTCAAAGCAAATCTTTTGTTTTCGTTTAGAGGAAGCTTATTGTGTTGATTGTTCCCGTAGAGGGTACACGTCTGGATCTCTTCACTTGAAAGAACAAATTCAATTAGATTTAACACCAGCTTCTCTGGTGTCTTTGCCGTGAACCTGCACCTCTCAAGGTCAGCCTTTTTTATTCTGACCCCGAATCGGGCCTCTCCAACAAAAGCTAGTTCTGAAATAGAAAATAGATTTATTTACAAAGTGAAACACACATGTTTGCATGTATTCAAGGGCAAAATACAATGTACCTGTGTGATTAAACACAGAAAATTTTACTATTTGACATACATTTAAAAAAAAAATTCAATAAAAAGATCATATTAAACTACAAATTATTGGATCACATATACGTAAATACCATTATATTTTTCACATATCTTAAAGAGTTAGAAAATTGCATATGTGCACACAGCTATAGTCTATACTAATATGCATACCATATATCTTCTACAGGGATATTAAATTCTTCTATGCTGTTTTCTGATACAGAAAAATTAACATCCAGAAATCTAATTAGTAACTGATCTTGAATATTCAACACTGCCAAAGGTTTCTTTTTTGTTTAACAGGATATCCTACAATTTCATATTTGTAATTTAAAAAAATAGTTAAGTCAAGACCAAATCAATATCTTAGTTGTCCCATTTTCTATGTGTTATAAAACATCAAAGAGAAAACATCTGTACCTTTATCTAGTATAGAAACATCCACATCCAGATATAATTTTATAACTTAAGAAATCAGTGGTCTTTAATTTTACAACTAAAGAAATCAGTGGCAAAAGACTAAGTCATATACACAGTGGCGGCTCTAATCTTGTAGAAATTTACTCATTGCAATACACGTGTATCAGTAATCTTAAGCAAAACAAATGGTCAAGTGAACTGTCATATTTACCCAACAAAACTATGTAATCATGTGCAAATTTTTTATTTTTTGCATGAATAGAGCTCATCTTATAATACAAAAAGAAGATAACAGGAAATACCAACAATGACAAACCCCACATAGTTTATTTTTTAAAAAGGGTTTTCACCAACTGCAAATGGTTTAAAATTTGTCTGTGTTAGGAAAATCTTATTTTTAAGAAAATGAAAAATCTAAATTTAGTGCCCTTCCCTTAACTCCTGTTTCTTGACACCAAAAATTTGATGAACAATTAAGGTATTAATTTGGCATTGCTAAAGACATAATTTTTCTTGATAGTCCAGCATATACATTTAATTACGGTCATATACATTTAATTACGGTCATATACAATAACATAGATGATAATTATCATTACACAAAACTGCATGACTCTTAAGAAAATATCTTACTTTTCAAGTGTCTATTTCTTGTGGCTTAATAACTTTAAAGAGGATCGTAGCAAATTAACCCAGTTCATAAGAAAAATACATTTTGAAAATAACATCATTCTAAAAAATAATCTTCTTTAGATAATTAGCATACATGTATAAATGCATGTACGAAAATATGTATAGTTTCAGCTGAAAATGTGTACATTAAAAATACAATTAAACCCATCAAAGCCTTTGTTTTCTTTTACCATTTTCATACCTAGGTAACTGCTATCAGCTCCATCTTGTATTTGCACTGCATCCCCTGGAATTCAAAAAGACTTGTTGAATTATATCATAAACATCCGAATATCCAGTGTGGAAATTTGCACCTAAAAAATGTACGAGGTTATCTACTTAAGATTGCTACTTTTCCTTATCATTCTATGTGAACTTGTTTCAAAATACTGAGCGAGTTAACCTATTTGACAAAGTATAAAAAATATCAATCAACATTTTAGGCAGTCTGCATGATGCATTGCAGGAGATCTCCCACAATACAGTTCTACTAGAGGTTAACACCTATAGTCATTATATATGCAAGACAGTGGCGGATCATAGGTTTTAGGAGGTTCAGAACGCCCTCCCCCTTCTTATAAAGGAAAAAAATCAGAATAGCCTTTTGAGAGGCATAAAATTTGAAAGAAAGAAAAATAGCCATTTCTTAACTTTTGGTTAGGGAACGATCCGCTACTGCAAGAGCATCAAAAAAAGGTTAAACTGAAGATAATATCGTCGTTACTTACCGTCAATTATGGCAATGTGCCCCCAGTGCAGCCCTGGGAAACCTGCGCATGGGGCCAGCACTCTGTCCCCAACCTCGTAGGCCTCGACCGGTTTTCTAGGGTCCTCTACAGATTTTAGCTTTACATCGTTGGAATATCCATCATCCCAGTCGATAATAGCGAATAACTCAGACATTTGAAACTGATTTGAAACAAAATTCGAAAGAACGTAATATACTGTACGAGCGTGGCCGTGGTAGAATTTGGCGGTACAAATTGAAAAAGAACATGCGGTTCGTCGTAGTTTCGTACAGGAGAAATAAATAAATCGAAAATAAAAAAAAATAAAAAATATAAGATTTTTTAAAGATTTATTTTTAACGAACGATCGTCTTACAAAATATTGTTTAACCGAGAAAATTATAAAATACGCAACTATTTTGAGAAGTTGCACAGTGTAAACTGGTATTCGGGCTGTATTTACGCTTTGCTCTAAAGTATGAAGTAGTCAGCCGAGAACCACCTTACTGCACAAGGTAAACAGATCAAATAACAGCTGAATAACGAAGTCCGCATGGCTATTCTGGAAGAAAAACAAGGAATGAAATTACAAAGACCTACCATAAACGGTAAAGAGATGGCGTCAGGAAGTCAAGGATCCAGTAGAGATATTGGTTCTAACAATGACAATGACAGCTCGGACTGTGACGGTCGTGATGATGATGAAGTTTACCAATACAAGACACCCCCAAAAAAGAAAAGAACGTACCGACGAGCAATACATCATGGGATTACTCATGTGTTTTCATGCATTTCATACAAGCTCATTTTCTCAAGTCTTGATACTTGAGTAGAGATTATTAAGTTGATTCAGGTTTTTAAAGAAAAATACAGAATATGATAATACCTTTTATTTTGTGTATTTTGTGTTATCTATTCTTATCTTGAACACTCATTCAAAACTTTTTTTCAAATATCTGTATTGTATGCATATATATTATACATGTATATAAATATATCCATTGGTGTACAATTTTCCACCAGAATATCTGTATACATATATGTCAATGGAATGCCAGTGGATGTTGCAATGGTATTCCACTGAAAACTTTTCCACTGGAATGGTTCTTACTAAATTCCGGTGGTCGTCTTATAGTCTCTGGTATGCCAATGGAAAAACCAATGGCTTACCATTGGAATATTGCATTCCACTGCAAGCCATTGGAAAGCCAGTGGATTCCACTGGAATTCCACCAGTATTCCATTGACATTTTCTATGGGGGATCATAATATCAGGACTTGGTTTTGCGTATAACTTATATTAAAAGACAGTTGTTAAACAGCATTTTCACAATAACTTATTGTTGTGTCATAAAATCTTAAATTTGGGCCATGTGGGCCAAATATGTGGCTTATTGCACCTACTCCTTTGCAAGATAAGTCACAGTTTGAGTCTTTGTTACATGTAAGCTGTTTCCAGAATGCAATGAATTTCAGTACTAAAATATGCTTAAAGGAATGCCTCCTCCCTAGTTATGTCCATATTGTTAAAAGACAATCTTTTTTTGGCGTCATAGAGTAGGCTTAACATTGGCTTAAGAGAATTGAAACAACAAACTTTGCTTTAAACATTGATTTCAAGCACTTTCAAAAGCCTTTCCAAGGCAAAAGATGAACAGACCTGCCAATGGTGCAGAAACGAAAGTCACAAGCATCATTTTTGAAATAATAGTTTTTTTTTATAGTCAACTTGTTTGGAAGTCTGTGGGATGGCAGACAATCTACTTTGACTTACCAAAAATTTAAATTAGTTAATAGTAATGGAAAACAGAGTAAGATTTTAATGTTGCAAAATGAGGTTTAATGAAGATGTTTATAGTCCATACAGTGTAAATAAAACACATATACTGCAGATTAAAAATGTAAGTATGTTTTCTTGAATTTTGATGAAACAGTATAAATTTTGATGAAATATTATAAATTCTAACTCTTTTATAACTCAGGAATATGATTTTTTTCAACTTCCATGTAGTATGCCATCAGACTTCTAGACTATATCGTCTTTATATGCCTATCATATCGAAGGTTGAATTTATTTGCTAGTTTCTGAAATATTAATTGTAGAGCATCATTTTCCCTTTCTTTTTTACCACTGGACATTGAATATTGCATGTATTTGGCTATTTGTCTGACTTTATCATGCATTTGTTGGATTTGAGATTTTGATATGTCAAGCAAAATGTCATAAACTCTTATATCATGTTTTAGTATTTTGTCCATTTCTATTGAAACACTGAATGTCTTGTAGTCCAAGAATTCTTGGAAAGCATATGGATTATGGTTTTTGTCTTCTGTCAGAATAACTGGTATGCATCCACTCATAATAGAATCATAAAATGATTTTCTAGATGGTGAATCTCCTGGAGGTTGTAGGCAGAAAACAGAATGCTGCATCCACGGAAACAGAAAATGTTTTACCTCATAGCCACATTCATTTGTGTAAAACAGAACCATTTTATTGTTAGTGTTACGGTTATCTTGACATGTTTTAAATCTGTGATATTGAAGTTTTGTTCGAACATCAAATTGATCCATTAGTTTTGATCGTTGTAGATTTGACCTCCTTTCACTTACTGCAAGTAATATGAAAATATCCCGTTCATGAATTGGAACTGTAGATAAATCAGCTTCTTTGAATTGTTTAAAATGTCCATTTGAAGGATATGGAGCTACAAGGATTGAGTTTTTATTATAAGTTGTGTATGGCCATATGTTCAGATCAGAGGAAATCTTGTATTTTTCAATGGAAATGAATGTTATTTTGTTTGTAAAAGGTTGAATCAGATATGGGCACATTTCGCTTGCCATTTCTTTTTCTATTTTTGAAACTGTAGAAAAATGGGGTTTTCCACTTGAGAAATAATAGCTTATGATTAAATTGTCTTTGAGTGTTTGTATCATTTCCTTGGCTTTTTTTGAATTTGTTAAACAAAGAAGACCAATATATGCTGGAATGTAGAAGATATCTGCTAGATCTGGGTTCCGTGTTCGTAAAGCATTTTTCTTCAGTTTTTCATGCATGATAACTTCTAAACTAAATTGATTAGTGTCATAAATGTGGACAGTTCCGTCCTCTTGTCCATTATGAAATAATTTTGTTCCCATGCCATAGTTGGAAAAATTGTAGCAAAATCTCATGTGTGTCTTATGAAAAAGATCAATAATATCTGTGTTCAGAGATCTTGGCAGATCATATATGTAATATCTGAATGTTCTAGAAGTGTTTTTCGGTAAAATTGTTGTTCGATATGAAGTTATTTTTTCATCTCCTCTAACAAGTACAGTTCGTATTGCAAGTTTATGATGGTTAGAAATGTCTGAATAAATCTTGTTAGCTCTCAGTCCTGTTACCAGAGAAAACCTGGAATAGAAAAAAGTGTTATCATATTAATCTTAAATAAATAAAATGGGAAAAATGCTATGATCTATTAAAATGGTGTTAGGCTAAATATTTATGGTAAATACCCTACTAACTATCCACTAACAAATCCCATCACTTTTGATAGAAAGTTCATGATTATTGTGATTGTCATGATTGTCTTCATTTGTCTGTCTATCTGGCCATCTGTCTGTCTCCCACACTTTCCTATTGACCGAAACTTTTATGGTTTCAATTTAGTTATAGAATATAGATGGGCAGTAAGCTTTCAATTTTTTTTTCAAGGGGTCCAAAAGGTCAATACTATTTCAGCCATGTGACTTGAACTCCTTTTACAATTTCTATTTTGGCAAAAACCATTTGAGCTTTTGTCATCACTTGGCATCCGTTGTCAGTCCATAAACTTTTACATTTTCATCATCATCTCAGAAATTGTTGAGCCAAATGGAACCAAACTTTACAGGAAGCATCTGTAAAATGTCCTTTACAAAATTTGCTCATTTTGTCCAGATCAGACAAAAACATAGTTGCCATGGACTATTCTTGTATCTGTTTGGCTGAAACATAAACAAAAAATCTTCTCTGAAACTGTTTGTCCAAATGGAACAATATTTTACAGGAAGCATGTATGCAAGGTCCTTTACAAAGTTTGCTAATTTTGTTCCAATCAGACAAAAAATATGGCTTCCATACACAATTCTAATTGCCTCAAAGATGAAAAAATCTTTTCCTTTGAAATCACTTAGCCAAATGAAACAATATTTTAGTGGAAGCATCTGTGCATGGTCTTCTACAAAGTTTGCTCATTTTGTGCTAGTCATACATAAACTATGGCGGCAATGGACAGTTCTCATTTCTGATTGGCTGATACATTGAAAAAATCTCACCTCTGAAAGCACTTGGCCAATGGATTTATATTTGAAATGTTGCTTTAATTAAGGCTCTGTATAAAGTTTCCTCATTTTGTCTTGATCAGACTAAAAAATGACCCCCTATGGACGATTCTTGTTTCTGATTGGCTAAAAAATGAAATATCTTCTCTAAAATCACTTGGCCAAATGGAACAATATTTTACAGAAAGTATCTATGCTAAGTCCTTTACAAAGTTTGCTCATTTGGTCTGGATTTGACTAAAACATGTCTGCTGTTGACAATTCTTGTTTCTGATTGGCCGATTCATTAAAAGATGCCAAATGGAATAATATTTGACAGGAAACATCCATGGGGTATCGTTTATAATCTTATACATTAATCATGGCCACTTTGTTTGTTTTTGGTGGTCCCAATTTCAGCTGAGCTATACAGGCTCAGATTCTGAGACTCTAGTTTCATATTGCGTTTAGATGCACACTTTGGCTCATTAGGGTCAAATTCTTATTTTAAGCATATAAAAATAGGAGAGGTGGCATGATTGTCCATGAGACAGCCACCCACCAAGTGACAGTAGAATTTTAACTTCTACAGGTCCCATTATGGCCT
>JARWCS010335689.1:0-11860 GCA_034783895.1 Geukensia demissa | reverse complement strand
TTTCATCAAAGTAAATGTCTAAACAAAATATAAAGAAAATTAAACGAGTGGAATTTATTTTATTGATGGTGTATGGTTCCCCCTTAAGGGTAGGGAATAAATACAATAAAGACAAGAACCCATCCCATTCCTCCTCTATAATGTCTCAAAATAATAAAATCGCTTGTTTACAAAGATTTTCTCTACTGTACAGCTAGTATTAATGGATTCAACAGATAATCCGTGATCGGACAATGATAATGACAGCTATAAGTTTGTATCAATGTGAAGTTCGATTTGAATATATGCATGATTTGTACAGATAATTAAAGTTAAAATGATTTACCAAATATTTTTGTGAGAACTTGTATGCAAGGTGTAAAGCTCACTTGGAAAACGTCATGAAGTTAAGTAAAATGTTGAAGATCATGGCTATCTCTGTGCCGGGAAAAAATTAGTATGAATACAGTAATGTATTTAATAGGCTTAGTACCTAGGAGTCTTTCACATCCTGCTTAGAAAACGGAAATTTTGAAGACGATAACGAAGCAAGGTGGAACCAATGTTATTTCACTACATGACAACCAGGAATGGTCGTGTTAAAAACCCTTTTTCATTCATCATTCATATTCCAATGAGAACACGATACACGTGGTATATTTCATAAATATACACATGGAGAAATCAAATCGTGATTGCAAATGACTTTTTGCACTACCAAAATTTATTACCTTTCACTGAACATTTTTTTTTTGCGTTTTTCAAACTTCACATGTTGATATAAAGGTTATGATTTTTTTTAATCCGGCACAAAAAGTGGATTGGATTTTTTTATGTCGTTATGCGCCTCGAGCCCAAACCACTGAGGAGAGCTCTTACTGGTAGCCCGGCCAGCATGGGAAGAAAACTTCTACTTTCTGCATGTTCTTTAATTTTGGGGCGCTCATCTTAAGATTTTTGCTGCTGGAGCTTAGGGTTCTTTTGAACCTGTTGGACGGTGAGCAGCTTCTTCTATTTGACACTCAGGTTCGCTTGGAACAGTAGCCTGCTGTAGTTTACCAGCTTGACCTTTCATGAAGTTCTTACCAAATTCGAGATATATTCTTTATTTAAGAGTCACTGAACCATGCAAAGTAGGTCAATGACCAATGTCACGTGGTTTGTGGATAATTTCATATCACGAACTATAAGCACACTAATTTTGGTCATCCTATCATTAATAATTTCAGAGATATAGAGCTTTCAAAAAAACTAACGCCGCCGCCGTCGCCGCCAGAAAGTAACACCTATGTCTCGCTTTCGCGACTTCGTCGCAGGCGAAACAAAAACAAATAAAATAGGTTGTGTTAGGGACTCTCAAATATAAGCAGCTAAACTCTTTATGTGCTAATATTTTACACAGCACAAGATATTGGTTTCAGATTAGTTTTCATTGTGGTGAAAAGATATGTTACCAATTTTCTCTTACACATTTTATGTTGAAGGACGACGTTGTGCATTGGGTGCTAGAATTTTTAAAACCAACCTCCTTGGAAAACAGGAAAGGAATGTTTCAGGAACTGACCTGTACTACTCTTAAGCTAGGTGATCGAGTACGCCGAGGACCGCATTGGTCATTTGGTGATCAGGATGCACACCTTGCGGGCACAGTTGTTGGACAGCAAAACGACGGTAATTTATCGAGAAATTATTCGTTTAAAAGAATTTGCGGATAACACATTTCAATCATGCATTAACAAGTTTTAAGTTGTGGTGTGGTCTTTTTGACATGTTCATTTCCTCTCTTATATTTAGAACGTATTATATTGAACTGATCTAAAAAATTACTCCTGGTTGTTTTTAAGCAGAATCGCCAGTTTGAGTAAACACAGAAAATAAATATGGACCTTAATGTTTATAGGAAATGTACCGGAAATACTTTGAATATTTATGGCAAAGAGAACTAATCGACTGGATTTGCGATGTATCAACACCAACTTGACGTTCTTTTTATTCTCTTTTCTTTTACTTTTTCTATCTTTTAGGAAGAGAACTGTAATTGTCATTTTCTATAGCTATTTAAAAAGGACCTTTGTGGACTCAGAGTAATCTGATATAGCTATAATTAAAGATATATAGGCAAAATTAAAATATTTGTGCTCGTACGGGTTTACCGTGGTGGATAAATCTGGAGTAACACGAACCCTACAAAAACTAGGGTGAGTTCAGGTGCTGCTGAAGGGTAAGCAACTATTGCTCCACTTGTTGCACCCGTCGTGTTACTCATTAGTCACAATCGGTATAGGAACGGATTTTTAGTCACGAAAGTGGGTAGATATCCATTGTCATTTGTGACACGGAGGTGAGAGATATACGTCATAAGGTGAGCAGCTGGAATGTTACTACAGGTACTACTTATGAATGACCTTGAACAGGTAAAATGTCACATAAATCCTTCAAGAAGAATTGCACCTAGTACTTGTAAGTACCGATGGATTTGGATTCCTATTCCGTTTTTGATTTCATAAATATTTTATAAAAAAGGAAAAAGTATGAAATACTATCAAAGAGTATGGCTGAGAAAATAATCTGTGTTTATGCTTTATCATTTTGTAAAAAGTTACGAAATATTCCAAAACCCATATATTAGAAAAGTTTCAAATTTTTCATCGGATATCAATGGTTTTTACGCCTTGTCATCAAAATTTAGTTAATCGTGACAATAAGCATTAAAGGTATAACCGTGGCAAGATAAAATGGGCTAAGGGAAATTGTGATGAGAACCTTGGAAATACACAATGATGTTTACTTGTTATATATGATAAACTCTTTGCATCCTATTTTAATGGGAGTTATTTTAACTGAACACGATTTTGGGAAGCTACCGGTAATAAATGAGTAACGGGTAAATGTGTGCATTTTCATTTACATATATCAGTTGCGAGGAAAAAATGAAATACTCAGTGATACCTACCATTATATATACTTATTATTGTGTGTTTTATATCTTAAAAAATTAGGTTTAGTTTGGGTAGAATGGGATCATGGTCATATCAATGTATACTGTTACGACGAACAGCGACACCATTATAAGATAAGGAAAGTGGATGAACGGAGAATACTGGTTGATGAAATGATAGCTGTGGGCTGTAGGGTAGTCAGAGGTATGTTTGTGGTTATAGAAATGGACAGAACATAGTTTTTACTAACCGTTATGATATGACATATTTCTTGTAGACCGCCTCGGTGGTGTAATGGTTAGCGTGCTTGCTTCGAGTGGGGAAGGTCGTGGGTTTGATCCCCGGCCGGGTCAAATCAAAGACATTAAAATTGGTATTTTCTGCTTCTCCGCTAAGCACGCAGCATTAAGGAGTAAGAGCAAAGACTGGTCGGCCCAGAATCGGAATAATGTGTCTGGGTAAAGTGGCATGTCCTCCTGCGGACTGTTGCTTTCGTGAGCTGGCACGTTAACAACGCGGCTCAGCGTGTCGGTATAGTACAAGCAGGTTCATTCATCATCACTCATTATTAATATGATCTCGTTTTAAATATGCATAAAAAATTTGCCACTGGACGTTAAGCACCATTCAATAAATCAATCAATCATATTTCTTGTACTGTGAATACACTAAACTACAGAAAATACAGTATTCAAATATAGCCTTTCTTAAAAAAGAGGGTCAACACCTCAGAATTGTTCGAAATTTCCGAAGTCTGACACAGTAACACTGCTACATATGTCATAATATCCTAGAAATGAAACGCAAGACTGTGTCCAGAAGCGTTTAAGCGAACAGTTTTGTTCCAAACTACGAATTGATCAATGTTAAATCGATATGGTTAATATGTATATTTCGAGGAGTAATATCTCGTAAGTATCATTAAATCCAAAACATAGCAAGTTCGAGATTCCAAAATAGAAAAAGAAGTTCTAAAATCAAAACAAACAGCTACCACAGCCAATGCCAGTGGTAGGCACAACTACTGGGTGCAATACGTTTCGACGCCTTGTCGTATTTTCAGTGCTAAAGAATTTAAACAAATGCTGCAAATTTCTGTTATACATTTGATGAATGTCATATAAGACAAGTCTGATAATTTGGCTGGTGAATACCCCTTGGAACGTTGTCCACAGCAGAGGCAACGACCTTGTGGTTTAAAAATACAAGTTTACCAATGTTAAACTTTACCAATAAAATGTACCAAAACCGACCAAAAACGTCGAACCCCGACATGCCACACACAATTCAAGCAGTAACCTCTCATCAGCAGCACTAGACAAAAATGGGAAAGCTGAAATAAAAAAAGAGAACTCAAAGCCAAGTTTGCGGGGAGGATGTACTAAACACTATAACATGCTGTAAATCACTGACATTTAAGCATGGACGTATTCATTTGATCACAGAATTCAACGGTGGAAACTTACATTTAACCAAATTAAGCTAAAATTATATATATACTATAAGTCTGCAGTAAATGAATTCTACGTTTAACGTCAACCCTCAGTGACAAAACCTATGAGGGAGGGCGGAAAATTAAAAACAAACAAAAATTTTAAACACATTTTTATGCTGAAAGTAAAACAGCTTTCGTACATATCTGAATCAGTTATGCCATTAGCACATGTTCTAAAATATCAATTGACAGTTTAATATGTTAATTCGAATTATTTTTCATGAAAATCTTTAATTTCACTATGACAATCTAAGAAATCTCTGCAGAAATCTTGAAACAAAAAGTGTGAGTCAAGTCCGAAAAACTTGATTTCCGCTAATTTTCGGCAACACAGGGAAAAAGTGTTTGTTTTTATTTTTTGACAATTTTACAAAACCTACGCGCGTGGCTGACGTTAAACATAGAATTTATTTACTGCAGTCTAAAGTTTTATCGTTATGTCACCTGCAGTGTGACCTTATTGTTTTAAGTATGCAATGCGTATGCAATTCAGAACGAACAGCCTTACATTGGTTACACTATATATAAGCACCATCTGTGCTAATTAGGGCACTTGTGGATGGTATCGCCACTTAAATAGCTCAGTCCAGATTTAACGAGAACAAATAATACAATACAATAAACAAGACAAACAAACCTCATCATTGTAAATAATTTCGTCGGTGTATTTTAAATTTGTGTTTTATTAGAAAATCAGTCAGTTATACATACTTACTGAATATGTTTTTCTCGTACCATTGGACCTGCCATTTTCGACCACCATGCATTCCTTTTTCCAGTGTTGCCTAATATAGTTCCTGCAAACGTTTTCTTGAGAATTACAACTCATTGCAAAAACAATTCTTTGTAGTATTCTAATATCATATCTAGCCATTTATATAGTTTTGTACGATGACTTTGCCCATTAGTGATTTTTTTTTTAAATTATACTACAGGTCCCGATTGGAACTTTGGAAACTCTGATGGCGGCCCTGGAACTATTGGGACGGTTCTTAATGTTAAACAAGACGGAAAAGTTGTGGTGTGTTTATTTTTACATTTCACAGTCTTAACATTAGATTATGTCTACAAAAGTTATTCTTGAATATATATTTGTTCAAAGATATATACGTTGCTGCAAAATGAACAACATAGTTTACAATCACGATGTTAGTTTTAGTTCTGATAGATCTTTTTCTTTCTAATAGATAAACGAGGCCTTTAGCTTTGGAAAGCTCTGCTAAATTACAAGTTGACCAATGATGCATAAGTATTGTGAATTGTGATATGCTATATGCGCATTTCAGGCAATAACCTCTGATCAGTAGAATAAGTACCAGACATAGAATGTTTTAGATCTATAAATAGTTTGAGAGAGGTACTCGAATCCAAACAAATCGAAATAGTAAGCCGAATTCAGTGTTAGGGACAACTAATCGGTGCATTACGTTTCGAAGCCTCTCTGTGTTGAACAAAGTTAACCACATATCATTTTACACAATTTTCTAGTAATTTTCTTAACTCTGAACTTCCAGAATAACGGAAAAGGCTTCATTCCTTAATTGCACACGATGGTTTAATTTTCTTTACGTTTGTTTGGATTTTGAGTGCTTCATTTAACAATATTTGGATATTAGATTTTCCATGTTATGGTTATAATGTTACTGAGCTTTAAATAGGCATATACATTATCAGAATCCAACGTATTTATCCGACATTTGCACAGGTATTGACACCACTTGGTCAGACAGTTTTTACACGATCTTGCTTAAAATTTGGCCAAAAAAGAAACATTTTTTCTCGGTTTTCTAAAAAAAAATGCTGGAATATTCATGCATAGTACAACTAAAACATCGCTCTTAATATGACGGAAAATGCGAAGTCGACAGTTCACCAATCCTGCAAACAGCTAGTCTGATGTTGTTATAAACAAAACAGGGTGGGGTATTTGCAGAAAATTTCTTAACATTTACTTTTCCTTTGTCTCGTTTAAAAGGTTGAATTGCATTGTATACTTATGATAAATTCCTATTAATATTAAATATGGAACATTCTGCTTTTCATGAATATTCGTTCGAAGTTAATGCAGTAGTTTTGTGCTTACCGAAATGGTTGAAATTTAAGGAATTTTCTGAACTGTTAGAAACAGTCTAATCAAATAACATTAATGCATTGAAATTTAATAACGCAGTTCCAATATGTGTATGCAAACAGAATGAATTAAAACGTGCATTTCATATATGTACAGACCTTTTTAAACACAGTGGATGACACCTTCAATAAAACTTATATTTTAGTAAATAAAGTGGTTCATAACGTTATTTCGTTTTAAGGTTCGTTGGGATAGTAAAAAGACAAATCAGTATAATATGGGATGTAATGGGAAATTTGAAATCAGAGTTCGGTAAGTCAGTCTACTGATTGTAGTTTTTTTATTTCTGCATATTTGATTTATGAAAGATAAGGTTAGGGTTAAGCACAGTCCTCTTATAGGTGTTCCAACAGTTAAACTTTATTTTTAAATAATGTTTAAGACAGAGGAGTTTTATAAACGAATTTAGCTTGGTTCATCTAAACAACACAGATGTACGTTTTTATCTTGTTTGATCGGTCATTTTTATACAAAATCGCGCGACATTTTGTTTGTCTTTAATAAATATAAGTTAGAAAGTTATAGTGCATATGAACTTGATCAGGAATGCGTATTTGTTTACTCTGTACAACCAGCGATTGATTTATTCAATGTAAGTCGATTCCGGCTGCCAATATACTATCGCTATAAAATGGAGACATAACAGCATTTGTTTGACTCTCTGTTTGTCTTAAAACATATACTGTCTGAGTTGTAAAGTCAATATGAGAAAAAACTGGAAAGTTGGGGTTGCTAGAAACCTCACCGTCTTTTTAGTGTCTGCCTAAATTTGATTGGATATAAGCCAGCTATACAAAATGTATAAATAACAAACATCTTATTATTATTCACACCATAAGGCAGCTTTAAAAGGCCCCACAAAGTAATGAAATAATAATAAATATAAAATCATTTGAGCATAGCGAAAATAATTGTTTTATACACACCCGCTAATCAAAAGATTGTTGTCAGGATTAATAATGATACCCTATCTCAATCATACTGCTAGTATGAAAAATCACGAATTTTGTCACAAATTTTATTAATTATTGCTATTAATATTCTTTTTTCTGTGGCTTTGGGTTCTCTGTCTATTGACCACTGTGACCTTTGGTAATCTTTGAAAGAAAGAAGCAGAAGATACCAAAGAAAAACCAGAAATTCACAACGTTTTACATAAAATTGTTGCGGAAAGGCTTATAAAAGTATTGCACCTGGTTATTGTCCCTGCCGTCGGATCGGATGTGGCTTCCCATTTCGATTTATTGGATTTGGGTGCTACTTTTGCTATGTTTGGATGTTGGACTTCATCTCATTTGATTCTAATGCTACTGATGAGAAGTAACTCCTTGAAATGTACATATAGCATAATATCCAGTGTAGAGTTCAAAGAGACAAGACAAATTTGAAGCAAACCAAAAGATAAAAGGAAAACAAAAGAACGAAAGGCTTCAAATCCACGAACTCATTTACAAAACAAGAGTTTTGTCAGGTGCTTCGGATGGGTAAGCATCGCCTGTCCTGCACACAACACTCCTCGTAAAATCCTTAAACTCTACTCAGGGTTAACGTCAATCAGAGAAGAGGTCAACTTATTGTTGTTTTACCGGTAAAAGACAGACATGACCAATGCAAACAAAATGAAACGAAAGACAAACATAGTACACACAGCACTAACTCTTTTTTGTAATATTCTAAAGTATATTTGGATGGAAAAATCAAGATCATGGTATGTGGTTTGATATCAAGAATTCTTCTAATTTAGAATCGATTTAACTTTATAAACAAAATTCGAAGATACCAAAGAGACAGGCAGACAGGCAAGACCATGGCCAACAAACTGAAACGAAAGCCAAAACAGTACACACAACAGACTACACTGTGAACAGTTAGTCTGCAACAGAAATTCCCCAAAATACTACAATAAAGAATGAAAATTATGTCATGAGGTTTACCTTTGTGCGTTTGTGAAGAAGAGAGTTTGTATTGAATTTGCCATGCACAAAACGCTCTTTTTGGTTACGTTAAAAAATAGTTAGCCCCAATTCACATAACCAAATACAAACCATACTAAATGCCGTTGGTTGATAGATGTTCTGATCTGTTTGCTATGATGTCGAAATGTCCACAAATAACCTTATTTTCGACTGATTTTAAATTACACACGTTTCATTTCTTAATTGCACATAGAAAAAATCTTTGCCGCTAGTTTTCCATATTTTTTTATTTGTTTAGATACTCCTTCTTTTTGATGTTTGAATACAATTTTTCTATGTGCTTGTTCAGTCTCTGGTGGGCTCACACATGTGCGGCATAGATATGTAGATAGGGTAGCAGTATATATACAGTATTCCATCAACATGTATATTTTATCATTTTTTCTGGCTAAGGTAAAGCAGCATTTTTATCGCCATTTATAGTGATATTTGTGTTGCAAGACCTTTTCATAATTCCAGCTATGTTATAACAATATTAATTATAATCTGGTTAGTATAATCATTAATATTATTTGAAAAATATCTATTGGTTTCACAATACTCGTGTATTCATTTTCATTTTAGGGGTGATTATAGTGATATGCTAGATTTACCGGTACCACCTACTAGAACGGATCATGTACGTGTATCCCACCCGGATGCAGTCAATAGCTTCGTAACAAATGAACGACAGTCTGACAATAAAAATACGTCTAACTTTGAAGCTAAAGACGATCGCAACTACATCATCCCTATATACTCAGAATCAGCAGGTAGGTTTATACTTTTTTTCAAATTGCAGTCTTCAACATCATCTTATGTTTTCTTAAATGATATTTATACTAATATTTTCTATCGATTTGGGAGTTTAACTCTCAGTTACAAAAATTGTAAGGAGCCTGGGTGGCCGAGTGGTCTATGAAATTTATTTAAACTTACCTGAACAGATCACTGTAGCATTTCACCTACACGGCGCGAGTTCGAGTCTGACTTTATAACAAACAAAAAATTGGTTTCGTATAACTCTCATCGCACGTGATGAGGTTTGTAAAATACCTGCCCAAAATCGGTGGTTTTCTCCGGGTAATCCGGGTACGACTGATATATTGTTAAAAGTGACGTTGAGCCCAAATCAAACAAAAATATTAATTGTTATGTATGATTTAAAATAATGCTACTGATGAGAGGTTACTCCTTGAAATGAAAATATAGCAAACCTAAATTTTCCGTATTTATTTAACATTGGTAATTTTGTATTTTATTAGGCTATTTGTACTATGGACTATTTTTACAATATTTGTACTATACACGTACGGATAATATTCATGCTAATTAATATCTTGTAGTACGGTTAGGGTTTTAAAGGAATATAAAAAATAAACATGAAAGTTTAAGGAGGATTTACCAAATTATTATAACATTTATTGTGTTAAAATTTCAATTTATGCATAAAATGACTCGCATATTTTAAAAGATCGATAAAAATATCATAATAAGTACATCTAGGTGAGGCTTAATGGAAAGCTGACTACAGTGCCTAGCAATCAACCATCAGCAGTGTGTGTGGTGTGATGTGAAATCTGTTAATCCCGTTGCACAATTTTAATTAGTGGATTGGTTACCTTTTACTATCTAAACATTCATATTTTTTTTTAAATTTTCTTTTTTTATATTGCAAAACAAATATTAATAGGATAAATGACTGTAAAATAAAAAAGGAAATTTTGTTCTTATCTTATGAAATTGTTAAGCATCTGTCAGATATATAAATAATTATCAAGAGATGACACCGGCAACTTTGCTGTCATAAAATTCAAGTAATATTCATATATTTTTATATTTTGTACAGTAAGTGCTATTTGGGAATACAAAGAAAATGATTCATCCTGGAAACAGTATCCATCTGATATAAACTCGAAAATTGAAAAGGCATATCAAAGAAATAAATCCGGAAAACCAATTATTGAATTTGATAGATCCACGTATGTATTTGTTAGATAAGTCATCGTGATGTTGACGTTTATGTGAAAGATTCTGATTAATTCTGTTAAAATAGGTTTGGTAATCTTGAGAAATGTGTTGCTCACAATGAAATATGCTCTAGTTCAAAAATACCTGCATTAGATCTTAAGCTCGGTTCAACGAATCAAATTAAATCGAGTGTGTCCACAGTCATCCCGAAAAAGTAAGCCGGTACTGCTCCACTGGTGCTACCCTTCCTGGTACTCAAACTAATAACAATCGATGGTAGCCACAACCGGTTTATGCTCGAAATCTATTTTCCAACAGAAGGAAACTCATTTGAGAGATAGATATGTCGTAACGGTCAATTTAGGTACGAGGGCGATCGAAATATTGACCTAATTGCTGGATTTAATCTGTCCACCACAAATCTTGATTGAACAGCTTTCTTGTTAGCAACAACCCTCATTCAACAAAATCTTGTTAGGATGCAAAGGTACTGCAATACTGTATCAGCTGAGAAATAATCCAGGTGTGGCCTTAATTTTGCTTCACATGAACAGAAATGTCACAAAGGTCTGTTCCTTTTAAATTTACTTTATTTCTCTGTGTAGGTTTAATGTTTCAATGGGAAATTTGTGTGTTTTTTTTCTAATTAAGGGACTGCCAGTGTCATCAATTATAAAAGGTTTTCCTTTTTTCCCTTCAGTATAGTTTTATTTTAACATGTACTGAACGAAAGCATTTTATAGAAAATAGAATCAGAATATCCAATGTGCTTAACAAAATTATGACCTATATGTTACTGCAGATTTAACCTGACTTAAATAACATATACTAGATTTTTGTATATTTTGTCGTTATTTTCACAGGTATCAAATTTATTTTTCAAAAATGATTCAAGTGAATCCAAAGAACAAATTGGAAATACCGATAAGACGAACAGGTTTGTTTTGATTTAAGTACGGTAATAAGATGAGACAAAACAAAATAAAACCTAATATACAAGATAAAAACTACAAAAAGCATCAAATAAAAATCATATAATTCGTACATTAATTTTGTTTTAAAAACAAGACATAAAATGGTTATGCTAAGTATAGAATATACTTGTTTATTTGACAAAGACATCTTAACGAGAAAAATTAAATCTATTACATCATTTTTTTCAACATTGATAAATTAAGACAAGTATAAGATTCGATATTTTGGTCCTAAAATACGTGTCAAACAAAACGAATGTTACTAATTGAATTTGCTCAAATACTTTTTAGCTCACCTGGCCCAAAGGGCCATGTGAGCTTTTGTCATCACTTTGCGTCCGTCGTCGTCGTCGTCGTCCGCGTCGTCTGTTAACTTTTCACATTTTCATCTTCTTCTCTGAAACCACTGAACAGAT
>JARWCS010335678.1:0-11860 GCA_034783895.1 Geukensia demissa | reverse complement strand
CCCAAAGGATCTTCTGTTCACCTTTCACATTTCAACGTGCTGCGGTCGTATCATGTTGCGCTTGCGAAGCACCTCTGTTTAACCCAAGAAATTAGAAATAATCTTTATATCTTTTTCTTGTCATTTCCAGATATTTTTATTTTTGTCTAATGATCCTATTTAATGCCTACATGTACTTCAGGTTCTTTTAATTTCCAAAAGACAGTTGATGACAAGGATTTAATGAGAAACCACAGAAGTGTTGTAAAGGCTTCCCATTGTGTAGGAGTTATTTGTGGTCCATGGAGTTCAGGTACTGGGTTTCGTGTTGGAACTAAGTACTTGACAACAGCTAGACATGTTATTCTGGGCAATGCGGGTAAGTATTTTTAATACTATAATAGTATTAAAAAGCAAAATGAGGTTTGGTTAAATTTCGGCCGAATTTGAAGTTGTTTATATTCTCGCCGCAAACCAATTATCTTAAATATTGTTTTCGAATCAATATTTGTGTATCTTAAACTCCATATCTCATTCTTTTAAGGCATTATCTGTCAAAAAAAAAAACAATTCAAGGATTCAGACACATCAAGAAATTAGAAGGTACATGTACCAAAGGGGCAGACAGAAATCGACAGACAAGACTATGGCCAACAAAATGAAACGAAAGACAAATATAGAACACACAACACTACACTGAAAACTAATGCTGGAGTAACAAGAACCCTACAAAAACCAGGGTTAGGTCAAGTGCTTCGGAAGGGTAAGCAACTCCTGCTTCACCAGTGGCACCCGTCGTGTTACTCATTTTTATCCACTTACTCAACCTGGCAGATCTTTGATAGCTCAGTAGGAATGCAACGTTTTGTTATGTTTCAAACTTACGCAAACATAATATGTTTATACATTATGCAAATAAGCATACACTTGTTGCTGATAGATATTAATAGCAATCAAGCTAGTTTATAGATGATGACGATGTAGAAAGTATAGGTTGAGCAGACGCATTGGGAGGGCTTGAACCAGCGCAAAACTAATTTTTGAGTTTAAAAAAAAATAGAGAACGGTTCTGAAGAAACCATTAGTGGACGGGGTTTAATTTAATAGCAGAGGCCAACGGATGTCTTGTCACCAGATTTGAATCTGTAGAGTCATAGTCAGTAACACTGTTGCCTTGTAATAGCGGCTATCCTTGCTCAAATTCCAAATTTTAAACTTTTCGCTCATGTTAACCGTATGGGATTAATATAGGTATCGGCACACTACATCAGGTTGTAGATTAAACATTCTTTTCTGCATAAACTTCCGTTTATTCCCTGAAATGTCTTCGGCTTTAGCGAAACAAGCTTAAAATTACGACCACTTCTACTGAAATTTTGTTCTTTGTTTTACCTTAAAATTTTCACAGTACGACATAAGTCGCTTGCGTCAGTCAAAAAGTAATATTCAAAGCACATTTTCTAAAATTTGAAAAAGTAACATCGGAAAATAAAAAATTGTGTATTGAAACATTTGCAATATTCCCATGTCATGAATAATTTTAAGGATTTGACCTCATTCATCAGAAAATCCTACAGACAAAACTCCAAATTGGTGATTTACAATACCTACTTACATATATTTCTAGTTGCTTTTTTATATCCTAATTTCATACACATTTTTTATTGTGCACCAGATTGAGAACTGAATAACTGAAGTATACTGAATTGTAACCGGCATGAATTGCCATGAGTTGATGTCTTCTCGGATTGACGTTTACCAGGTTTATGATTGAAGGATTCCACGACGGGTGCTTACTCTTCCAGAGCATCTGATCCCACTCCTTGTACGCACAGGAGTTAGTGGATGCCTTCCCCGAATTGACACGATTTGCGACTATTCCGAATAAGACATCATGATTTGAAACCAAGTATGACCCTGTGGATCTCACGAAGGTGCTGCGCCCAAAAAAGGGGATGCTCACCCTTCCAGAGCACCTGATCCTGTTTCGTAAAGGAAATCTCGGATTCTATACCTTTGTTGTTTTCGTTTTCGTTTTGATGTAAAAATAGTAGATGTGGCATGAATGTCCATGAGATATCCATCCACCAAATAACAGTCGAAATTAAACTTCTTAAGACCAATTACGGCCTTCAATAATGAACTTGAGTCCATACCATAGCGAAAGCTATTAAAGCCCCCCCAAAAAAAATACAAAATGGGAAACTACTCATAAAACACAGCAATTTACCTAATCTATATAACAAATGGTGAGCAAATAACAATATGTGACTATTTGAAAAATGATAGCCACTGGACTAAAGGTTTCTGGCTGGGGACAGGCACATTAGGTATGTGGTGGGGTTTGTGAGCGCTCAACCCTCCCCTAACCTAGGACAGTGGTGTGAAACAGCAGCAATGAAAGCACATTGTAAAAATCTGTTAAACTAGATTTAACACTTGAGATCGATATTGAAAACCAGCAACAAATACAATTAAAAGTAATACATGATACAAGAAAAATTTCGACCTCAAAAGCGTACTCGTAGTTGCTGTCAAAACTCAAAATCAACCGGCCAGGAAACCACATTTTCTTAGGTGTCAATGGTTTTTTGTGGGCTTGTCTTGTCTTTTAGAAACTATACATCTTAGATCTACTATTGGACACTTCTAACCGATATGTATATGATTTACATTTGTTTTAGGGAAAAAGTCAAACTTTGGAAAAATAAGATTGGAATTCCATCTTTTTATTTCTAACCGATTCTCCGGTTGGAGCACTAAGAGCAAATACAAATCTTTTTAATTGCACCATCTTCTATTGAGTATGTGTGTGTTGAAAGGGTTGGTTTGCTGAAAGTTTCTAGAAGCCCCGATGTCATATGTGTATATAAAAGCGAGTCAATGTTGATAATTATAATGAAATACATGTTAACAGTTTTTTTAATAAAAGCAGAGAATTTCGTTATCCTGTATGCGCATTAAATATAGCTGTTAAAATGTCCGATTTCTTACTGCATTTTCAGAATCCAATGGTCGTATGGACAAGAAAAAAATCCGTTCAGAATCATTTTACGTGAAGTTTGAATACATGTGCCATCATCAAATTCCGAAAACAGAGAAAATATTCCATTTCACGCAAATAGTGTATGAAAATGAAAGTCTTGATGTTGCCGTGTTAGAATTAAAAGAACAGATGGGGATAGATTTCCCACCGCCTATATCTGTTATCTCTAAACTTAACAATAACAATCCAGTATACATTATAGGACATCCCTGTGGAGAGCCTCAAATGTTGGATCCAAGGGTTCAGTTCTATTCGTTAAAAATGGACGACGTGGAACAGTCTAAAAAATGGGCTAGATCCAAAGGCATTAAAACTGATAATGCATACGACGGTATAGACAACAAAGATAAGGTTTTATTTCATTGTGCCTCTCAGCATGGTGCATCTGGAGGACTCGGAGTAATGGTGGATAAACACTCAGATGAACCAGAGAGTGTTTTAATGCTTCTCCGGGGATATCCACAATTCCTTTACGAAAATCAGTCATTTTCAGACAAAGACAAAGAAAATTTTCTGATAGTTGAACAGGGTGTTTTGTTGTCTTCTGTTTATGATGATATGAAGAGGAAACCAGAGTACAAATACCTGGTTGAAGACATTCAGGGGACCCTACGGGGAACATCAGATGATTCATCTGATGAATGAACATAAGAACAGCCATTTGAAGTGTGATGTGGGAAAAAGTACTATTTCCACTATCAATGAAATCGACTCGTTTAAAAACAACCAGTATTATGCAGCGTGGAAAATCACACCCTGAATTTAGAAAAATATCAGTAAGATCAAACACAAATATGATCAGAATGCTAATCAGACTGAATAACGATTAAAATAGATTGAGAGAATGAAAGGAACTCCTTCTGGCGAGAGATTGACCAAAATGAGGCAGTCTGATACAAAGATATATATATAAAATATATAAATGGGTGTTACAGTGTGGTTTTATGCGACATCAGAAGAATAATACAATCAGGCATACAGTGTGAAATCTGGAAATATCCGCAAACAAATTTCAACACCTTGAAAAAGGGTACTTTATTCCTGACAGAGTTGTCATTTGACGTGAAATTGCATTTTAATATCATAAATATTATCAGTTATTTTCTTGCACAAAACTTTTGTAACTATAACTTATAAATGAAAAAGTAATGCGTTTGGAAGGCCACAATGCTTTACGTCTTCCACATGACTGATTGTAAATACTTAGGACTTTATAACTCGCCGTCAACACACCATCCGAAGTTGTAAAGGGGTAGGTACAGTAGCGGCCTGGCGAAAGTTATATGTGAGGCTGGCAATTCGCTAGCAACAATAGCTAGCTAGTTTTCAATTTGCCAGCCTCCGTTGAACGCTCGTCAGCCTTTTTGACAGCAAAAAGCTTTCAACGATTTGAACAGTTGAATACTCGCAAACCCATTTTGAACACTTGTAAGCTGCAGTTGAAATTTTTTGAACGCTCGCAAGATTGAACTAATATAGTTTCGCTTGAAAATTAATATTTAAGATCGTCATCTTTTTTTTATCACTCATAAGTCGTGAATTATTTACGACCATACATTAACTAGCTTGTTAACAATCAATAATTTTTTCTTAAATTTTCATACCTTTCTGTGTATTGATAGCCTTGTTGATATCTGACAATAAACATGTCACTCGAGGTGGTATCGTGATAAACACCTATTAATTCTCTGGTTTCTTCTCAAAATTTACTGTCGGAAACTTCAGAAATATATGCACCGTCTCGTCGTAAATTTCGTTTAATCTCTCTCCGATTTGTGTCACTGGCAGACAATCTAACTATACATGTGTATTTCTTTATCGGAATTCCGGTGATATTCGTGTTTTCTAAGTCACATTTCTTTTATAAGTTCTAGAAATTACATGGAGGCTGTCGAGGAGTCAACTGAAGCTAACGAGCGTTCAACGCTCGCGTTCAAGGGTTCAACGATAGCTGGCTAGTGGTCAAAAGCTTTCAACCATTTGACAGCTGGGCTGTCAACAGTAGCTGGCGAGTGTTCAAAATGGCTTTCAATTTGCTAGCAATTTGCCAGCAAATTGAAAGCTTTTGTATAACTTTCGCCAGGCCGCTACTGTACATCCAACCCTTGAGGTCTCTATAAGGCTCACCAATGGTTGAATAATACTCCTGTGCAAAGCTCTAAACCACCCAAAATAAAAAATCATGTGTTCGTATATAATACTGCTCTTACCTGGATATTATCAAAAATATCCATGTAACGAAACATAAAAAATAAATAATTACTTAAACTTCCCGCAAATAGTCCTTTATAAAATATTTTGCCTAAATGTAGTCTGTATGAAGGCATTCCAAAAAATAAAAACAAATATTTATGCCACCTTCCTTGTTTTCGAATTTCTGTTGATTTAAAACAGCTTATTTTACAAAACTTATATAGGAAAATACAAACTTATACAAATAGAAACAAAACCAGCAAATAGTGTTTTGAAATAAAATCGTTAAGATAGCTTTTATAATATGCTTTCAGAAAATAAAATAAAATTTGTGGGTCACCGGTCTAGTTTACACGATACCAAACAAAATGTTAAAAATAATTTGTTGTTATTACAATAAATTTGAAAGAGATATCTCCCGTTTTAAGAGTTTTCAATTTCCATTTTAAAGAAAAATTGGGATAAAACAAGTAAATCAATGAATACAACAAAAAACATATATAATTTAAATAGATAAAGTCTATTTTTTAAAGAAAAAATACCGAGGTATGACCCTTCGTTCTCTAATGTTTGCATATTTAAGTAATAAATTATGTCAGAATTTACTATTTTATACACCAGAGTCAAGTTGTTCAACACATTTAACTCCTGGTTGAATTTTAACCTGTAGTTAAATCCTGTGCAAATCAATCAAACTTAACATGGAGTTAAATTTAACTCTTAGTTAAACAAGTTGAATAACTGCGTCCTGGTTAGTGGATTGTAAAGTGAAACAGTGTCGATCTACATTACCAGACAATTCTTGACTTAAAACAAGTACATATAGTGGGATTAAAATAGTGGGATCACAACTCTCCCTCAACGAGTGGTTAAAGAAAACCAAAAGCAGTAACCTACGAACTATAAAAGTCAAAGATATAGTGACCAAATCCGATAAGAGAGTACTTTAATTAAAAAGATATACTAAACAACAATATATCCTTAAAATAGCTCTAATGAATGTTCGCAGTTACCAAAAGGAAGCTCATGGTAAGATTTCTGATGATAATGCATCAAGCCTCTCAAACACGAGATGTCACCAAACACAGTATATCCTACGATTTCATACTGTGTTGTCAATTAACGTGTCAAATTTACTAATATTTGTGTATGGAAGCGATAAGATATTGATATCGATCTGTACAAACAAAAAACCAGTTTAAATGTCATGACTTCAACGTCGAACTTGTACCCATTGTGAATCAGTATGTTTAAAGAAATAGTGAGATTCAATGGATCACTTGAAATGAAATGTGTCCTTATAATGTAGAATGTAATATATCTTGTCGTATCAAAATTCTACATGCAGCCGTATTCTGGTATTAAACCTTTGTAGCGGTTATACAATTTTAAAAAGTCTTGAGAATCTTGTGATATCTGTATCCCTGCTGTTGAACGTTTATCTATAAAACTGCATAAAGACTAGTATTCCTGTTTTAAGAGACCGTTTCGTGCAAGAAATTCGAAGATACCAAAGGGGTAGACAGAATCCTGCAAGTCCTGTCTTAAAAAGACACTTTATATTTAATAAAGACAGAATAAGATCTGAAAATAGAAAAGGAAAAAAGGGAATTATAATTCAGTTCACATGACAAAAAAACCAAAATGAAAACTACATATAAATAAAAGGGTTTGATAAACGAACTCTATAACAGCAAGGGCTGGATAACTAGTGGCACCCGTCCTGTTATTATTGGACAAATCTATTTGTTAGTCAATTCGATGATGATATCAAACAGTATAAGAACGACTGAGTAATCACGAGAGGGAAAATATATCCGTTGTCTTTTGTGAAATCAATATATCATTGCTATTTTACACAAAACTTATTTGGCATTGCACGTGCACTACTGCATAATCGTAAACAAATTAAGACGTGCTGTATTTGAGTACTTCCAGATTTAACTAGCTTGATTACTTGTGTAATCCGCAAAAAGCAGGTACTGAATTTTGTTTCAGGAATCTGTTTATTTTGATTTATATTGTTTGTTATTTTAGCTTTATTTATTAGTTCATCCATGGGCAAGAAGAAAGGGGTGGTTTTTTGACCATCAAAACATGATTAACAGAAGTAAAGCATCGAGCTGTTGAGTGGTGCTTGTACTATTTTTTTTATTTCAAGCGTTATTTGTTTTAATTTTTAAGAGTGGGATTCCATCCTTGTTTAAGGTCTTGTAATGAACACTCATTTTTTAATTCACCATGAGTACCAAAACATTTTAAAAACTGGTGACGACAAGATATCCATGGTGAAGTAGCTTTCTGTGGAAGACAACCCTCTCACATTGCAGTCTAAATGGGAAGCATCGTTTCAACTGATATATTTATACATCATGGCACTTTTAAATTCTTACAAATAGTATTTTATGTATATTAACCAAAGAATCCAAGCTTAAATCACACATTTCAAGTCTTTTTAGAGTTCTATAAAGATTAAACCAATTATCTGGTGCAAAACCAGAAGCGATGAATCACATCCTGAACTAAGGAGTTGGGTTTCCTTCAGTTGCTTTTTAAACATTTCCAAAATCAAAGCTGTATTAGTATTATAATTACTATATGAGGTAGCTGTACATAATCATTAGAGTTTTCTCTATTCATTAATTGATTGATTTTCTAGACGTTAATAATTACAATTGACTGCTCTGGTTAATAGTTTAAAGTATATTTCAAAGACAACAGAACCTTATGAGAGCAATAAACAATTATTATCGGGAGCCGTAACCACTGATTAATAGTAGTTTCCAATGACATAACAGGTAACTGTTGATAAAATCATGTGAATTATAAGAAAGGTTAAACAAGTTCAACTATCCATGGTTATCATATTAAGGACTTGCATTGTTAAATTGTTTATACAATGAATCCAAAAGACTATTTCACAAACCATCTACATCTTGTGCTGCACTAATTACAATAAACAGTGAGGGCCTATCAAACTTCCATCATACAAACTAACTTGTTTATGTGAATAAAGTTGCATTTATTCATTTATATTTCCTCACTGGAACTACAATTACATGTATAGATAGGTTTACAAAAAAATCAACCATAAAATTATATCGCAACACCTATCTCACGAATTACAGTAAAGTTAAAACTCAACTTTTCAATTAAAGATTAAATACATTAAAAAAAATGAAGTATTTAAAATCAATTCGTCGTTTCATTAAAAGTATTGTATATGATCTTATATTACAAACAAATAAAACCGATTTCTGAAAAAGAAAAGGGTTTATAACATTTGATTTTTTGTCTGAAAAGCCCCGTTTTATGATGGAAACAGGGAGCATTGACCAATAGAAAGCTGCTGGAAATCTAATCAAGGCTTTCCAAAAGATAGACATTCCCACTTTTGGAGAACCTTTAATCTTCTCGATAAAATATCAAGTGCACATTCCAAATAAAAGTTAATAACTGAAAGGATAATAAACTTATCGTCACAAAGAGTAGGAGTCCACTTTTATGTTGAAAGTCTTGTGGGAACCTCTAGATTTGACATTTTCCTCCGTTTCTCACGGAGATTAAGTACGTTTTTTGACATTTAATCTATTTTGTTCTTTTTTATATTAACAATAAAAAACTTAAGCAAAATTACAAATGTACAAACAGTAACTACAAGTCCTGACATAGGACGGGAAACAGCAGCACTCTCCATTGACAAAGTGTGGATTCCGTTAACTGTTGTTATGTTCATTGGTACTCGTTTTAAATTATGAAATAAATTGGGCGCGTATTTTAATATGATCTTGGAATGGGGATGGTTGTCGACAGCTTCTTTTATATTCTGAATATTTGTTTATTATTTAAATTATTTAGGCAACCTGTTTTCAATGCATAAGTTTTGTATGGTTGTATCATAGGTATTCTACACCTGACAATTTCTTTCTTCCAAAGGATGTTTAGCTATGCAGATAAAGTAAGATTTCTTAGATTCACACGTGAAAATGGTAGACAGTTAAACAGTGATAAAAATAGACAGAAAATGTCAGATTAAATAGTTGAAATCAATTTATATAGCCGTTTCCACTAACCATTTCCGCAATATTTCCAGTCAAAAATATATTTATTTTATTATTCAAATAAATTAGAGAAAATATGAAAATAAAAAATAGGTTTTCGTCGAATTCAATTGGTTAATAATAGCATTCTTGCTATCCGTCCTTTCCCAGGTTATAAAGTAAAGGTTTGGCTTGAAACTTCTTTTTAATAATGCTTTTTAAACAAGAAAGAATATGGAACATATACCAGAAAGATCCAATCCACATCATACATTAGTTCATATATATCGAAGCCAAATTTAACTGCGTATAAAGTGCTTTTCTAGATTAACCTTCACCAAACACGCTAGGGGGCCAAAAATAGAAAGATCAGTAACAGTCCAAAAAACTATATGAAATTCTAGTTAAATCTAATGGACCAAATGTATGTACAAATTTAGATGTGAATCAAAGAAATTGAAGAGGATTGTTTTGCACTAAAATTTATGATAAAAGGGACGATTTTTCTTTTCCTATAGTTAACCTCTCGTTTCATGATGGGGGCTGCCTTTGGCCCCTTCATATGGTGTTTATAGTTCACAACTAGTTTGAATTGCCCGTGTTTGACCTAATGCTTATGACATAAATGAACGCAACCTAGATCATACTGGTAAGCTTTCGCAGCAAGGATATTACAAGCTTCTCAAGAAATTTACAAAATGTCATAACCGTTTCAATGATTTAATATAAAAATTCGGCTGCAATTGTATAATTTTGATTCGAAAATACAATCTATGAAGCTTAAAAATTTTAAATGATTCATTGAATCTAACTGTTCCCTTAAATTATCCACAAAGGTACAGGTTCCACGTTGTTGTCAGAACATTAAATCTTGTCTTTGTTGGTAAAAATTGTCTTTAACTTTTAACTTCCCTGCACAGATATAAATAATTTTGCCATTTATCCATCTTTTATTTCTTCATATTGATTGTCATCACAGTAATAAATCGTCGAACATACTGTGTCTGATATTTCCTCGTGTCGGGAGCTTTTGGCTGTCTATTTCAAGAATCACACCCTGAACATTCATTCAGTAACTGCGATCATTCATTAGAGAGGTATCTTCTTTGTTATGTATAATTATATTGTAATTAAGGTACTCTCTTATCGGATTGGGTGATTTTATGTTTGATCTTAATAGTTCGTCTGTTCCTGCTTTAGTTTGTGTGATTTTGTCCGTTTGGTGGAGGATTTGAATCATACATGTGCATGTGCAAAGTCAGGAATAGTGGTCATATGATTGTCTTTGTGTTATGTGTTTTGTTACATACACATTTAACACGTAATAACATTCAAGTAGGAGCAGTATTATTTTAAGTGTGCAAGTTTTTTCTTTGGAGCGATTTAGACTTTCTCAAAAATGATATTCCACCCTTGTTTAAAGTATTGTTGAGGCCTATAGATTGGTAATATCCACCAGTTTCTCTGATGGTTGGAGTGCAATCTCACTGAAATTTACCCCATTTTCATTTTGCAATTTGTAAACGCTCATCAGTAGCATTAGAACCAACAGAAAGGAAGTCCGGGATCAAAACAAAGTGAAGTAATACTCCAATACCCCCAAAATCGAAATAGGAAGCCAAATTCACCAATGTTTAAATTTCTAAAACTTTTTCGTCTGTTCGTGTATGCAGCGATGTTTTGATAAAAGTTGTCTTTGTATTTTGAGCATATTACTAAGTCAATTGTTTTGCTCCTATAAATTAATACACTAACTACAGTCTACCTTAAATATAAGAGTATAATTGAAACGTTTGGATGCACATAATTTTTTTTAAATTAAAAACGGGATATCACACCATACCTCTTATGACAATGTTGTGAACGATTACTGCTGTAAAATTAAACATAACTCATTAGGACTTATCAGGTTCCGTAATCCAGTGTAGAATACCTATGCAAGAGATCAAACGTTTATAGTGTAAACAGACAAAACAAAAGAAGAAACAAACTTAAAATTGAAACTATTCAAAAGAACAAATGCTTGGACTCCAGGGACTTCTTAAAAAATAAACTTATCCATATAGGTGATCATTATAAAATGAGTTCAAAGATACCCCAAATGGCAGGCATAAATCGTGTAGTCAGAGGACAGACAAGGCCATGACCAGCATAATGAAATCTAGGAAACTAACGGCAACATTGTCATTTGTGAAATAAATATTTCGTACCGGTCAACAAAATCATGATGGAGACCGAAACATTTCCCGAGTAATGACGAGAAATCCGGAAGTTGGTTCAGAAGATTTCATGTCAGCAGCAGGTCTCTATCAATAAAATCTTAATAGGAAACAAAAGCCCTAGAGGAGCGTATAAACAGAGACATATAACCTCCATATGCATGTGGAATGTTGCTTCGCATAAACAGAAAGTTTACAATGGGAATATCGAAGTCATCACCCTTGTCGAAAGGTTTTGTTCTTAAACCTGCCTTACTCTCAACTTCTAGGACTTAATCTAGCTATGAAGCAGACGTTTCTGTTTCTGTAGTATACTTGATTTCAAGTTCAAATGGGTAGATGCGGTCAACATAGTCACCAAATTAAGTGAAACAGCATCATAT
>JARWCS010335668.1:0-11861 GCA_034783895.1 Geukensia demissa | reverse complement strand
AAAAACCTCCGTTCTCAAGCTGAAAACTACCCCCCGACTTATACTCGGATCGACTTTCATGCGAGTATTTACGGTAACATTTTGGTACAGACATGGTTTTGCCAATGTAGAAAGAAGTGGAAATGGGTAACATTAGCTTATGTCCACTAAAAGCAAAAATATAACAGTAGTGGAACTATGCTTACAGTTTACATAACTTAAATCTAGGGGTATGGCCACATCAGGTTAATATTAGATTCTCATCCACCTCAAAATGATTGAGCTGGAGGTAAGATTTTTTTATTTTTCCCTTTTTTCAACCTTGTTAATTTACAATGGATTCACCATTTAACAACAGAGAGAAACCTTTAAAGTAAAAAGTCTTTGTTTTTGTCGTAAAAATTAGGAATTTAGCAGATTTTGGTAAAAGAAACATGAAATTTGAATAAGGATTAGTTTCCTAAGGATAAAAGCGTAAAATCAAAAGATTGGGGTCTTCACAGAAGGGACAGGATTATGAGAATCTTAAGATTAAATTAAACTGGTCCCGCATTAACAAAAACAGTCTTTAAATTGCTCTAAACATTATAAACTCCCTTAACATCTATAGCAAACATTTTCAAATTTTATCTCATAAGGAAAACTTATAATATGTGTTTATAATTCACTAACATTGTAAAATACAAATGTAACAGAAGGAATTCCCAGCATAACATTAATGATGTCAGTACATAAACTCTGCTCCATCACGAGTCGTCTGGCAGGCAGGGATACTGACGGACAAAGTATGCTGATCTCTCGTCTCTTCATCTGGTACCACTCATCTAAACCCTGAGGTCCTGCCTCTGTTAAGTATGGTCTCTTTTCAGTACTACCCGGACCTCTACAATAATTTAACAAACAATGTTTCAATTACAAAGTTAAAACAAAGGAATATTCTATATATATACTGATAAAAAGTTAAACACCAGGTTAGTTGTTAATAGTGTCGTGTTCTTGTACATTGTCTCTATTTTGGATTCAACAATGAGTGACCTACATGTTGACAATTTTTATCCTATATTCAAATAAATTTACCCAATTTGAGACATAAAAACATTTCAGGAATTTCTTTTGCTATCAGTATAAAAGGATTCTGCAAGTTTAAGTCTAAAATTAAAAAAAGTTATGCCTTTTCTTCAGATTTCAATTTTATTTTATTCACTGTGTCATCCATTTTTGAGCAAAAATTTGCCGCTTTACCATTAATATTGTAGAGTTTTCTGGTTTCAAATGTTACTTGGTTTGTGAATTGTCTGATTTAAGCTTCAATATTTTAATGAACTCGGTTATGTTAATTTTTTTATTGTACTGTAGAAGTAGTAATTTTTGCTAGAGGGTAATTTCTTGTTAACTTTTGTGTAAAAAATATTCCCAAACCAATATAAATTGTTGTACAATGTATAGTTATTACTTAACAAATTTATGATTTCACCAAACCCAGCAGTTTTCAGATTTGTATTTCATGAAAATAACTGTTCTTTTTTTGGAATGAATATATTTTTACATCTTTTAATAAAGTTGGATTAATCAAGTATGATAAGCACAAATAAGAAAAACATGTTCAATGAATTGCGAAAAAAATGGCCTGAGAACCTAGGAAATGTTTTGTTTGGCCTGACTGAAAGTTTTGGATTGCCGATATAGAGATTACACTTACAGTTTACATGTTTCCCAGTTGTAGTGTTTACTGACTGTATGTGACAGACAATCCTCCCATATAGATGTATCAATACCTGAGTCAACAGATACTACACTACATGACATACTGTCAATACCGGTAGACGCTTTATCATCTAGTACCTGAAAAATAAACAAAACATGACATAGTGTCAATACCGGTAGACGCTTTATCATCTAGTACCTGAAAAATAAACACTACATGACATAGTGTCAATACCGGTAGACGCTTTATCATCCAGTACCTGAAAAATAAACACTACATGACATAGTGTCAATACCGGTAGACGTTTTATCATCCAGTACCTGAAAAATAAACACTACATATAGTGTCAATACCGGTAGACGCTTTATCA
Source organism: Geukensia demissa (assembly GCA_034783895.1). Lineage (NCBI taxonomy): Eukaryota > Metazoa > Mollusca > Bivalvia > Mytilida > Mytilidae > Geukensia > Geukensia demissa. The sequence goes on along the minus strand of JARWCS010335668.1, from coordinate 9,807 downwards.
TCTAGCACCTGAAAAATAAACACTACATGACATAGTGTCAATACCTGTAGACGCTTTATCATCTAGTACCTGAAAAATAAACACTACACGACATAGTGTCAATACCGGTAGATGCTTTATCATCTAGTACCTGAAAAATAAACACTACATGACATAGTGTCAATACTAGTGGAGACTTTATCATCAAGTACCTGAAAATAAACACTACATGACATAGTGTCAATACCTGTAGACGCTTTATCATCTAGCACCTGAAAAATAAACACTACATGACATAGTGTTAATATCAGTGGAGGCTTTATCATCTAGTACCTGAAAATAAACACCACATGACATAGTGTCAATACCATTGAAGCATTCTTGAACATTCTTGTAAATGGTGTAATACAGACCTGTATCCATGTCTCTCGTCAACACCATAAATTTCAATTTAACTTACCATTTTCTCTATAGACTGAATACTTGGTATCCTAACATCAAACATTCTGTAAAATAAGGAAGCATTGTCAAAGCTTAAGTTACTACATGTAAATTCTATACAAAGTGTTACATTCTTTTAGGCAACAATAAATTTCTAGTGTGTCATCAAGATCTTAATCTATAGCACAGGTTATAATCTAGAAGGAAAAATGGAGATTCAAGTCAATTAAAAACTTTGTAAATTACTCAAAATTGCTATCTGGTGTATTTTCAAGCAAACTGAAGCGAATATGAAGTTTTGATCAAAGAGAGATAGCTCTAGCTTACCATGGTAAACAAACAATCAAAATAAGGACGATCAACATAGGAAATGATGTTGCAGAAATTTCAGTCTTACAAGATAACAACAATGCAAGATAATAGAAAGTGATCTGAGAAATGCAGTCAACTAAAAAATCACCTAATCACACAAAAACTAGCTTCAGTCCCCCATCAATAAGACAAATAACAAGACAGTTAATTAACATACCCACTATCTTCATCCTCAGGTAATTCAGGAAGTTCTAATTTGTCTTCCAGAGAGACAAACTTTCCCTGTACCAGTCCTCCAAACAGGGTACCAGTTGTAACTCTTTCATGGTTATCATTTAGGTATCCCTAACAAAGCATAAAAAATGCTAAAATTAACCAGCAGAAAAATATTTGTAAATATAAAAATAGGAGATGTGGCATGATTGTCCATGAGACAGACATCCACCAAATGACAGTCAAATTCAAAGGTCTACAGGTCCCATTACACCTTTCAGTAATGAACCGCAGTCCATACCAAAATGGAAGCTTTAAAAGGCCCCAATAGGGAAAATGTGAAACTATTCATAACACACAACAATTGACCTAATCTATTGTGCAATCTTCTACAGTTAAAAACATTAATAAATCTGCTCAAATCTGTAAATAAATTTTAAAATTGACATGAAGTCACTCATGGAGAGGTGAAAATAAATAAAAAAAACAATGCATTAAATACACAATGTAAACATCATACCATAGAGCCTAGTGCCTGAACAATGATAACATAAAAAAATCATAAACAGCCTGGGTGGTGTAATGGTTAGCGTGCTCGCCTCGAGTGCAGAAGGTCGTAGGTTCAATCCCCGGCCGAGTCGTCAAACCAAAGACATTAAAATTGGTATTTGCTGCTTCTCCGCTAAGTACACAGCATTTAGGAGTAAGAGCAAAGACTGGTCGGCCCAGAGTCAGATTAATGTGTCTGGGTAAAGTGGCACGTCTTCCTGCAGACTGTTACTTTCGTGAGCTAGCACGTTAAAAATCCAACTCAGCGTGTCGGTCTAGTACAAAGCATGGTTCACTCATCATTAATACGCTCTTGTCCTGATTATGCATGATATATTTGCCACTGGACGTTGAGCATCAATCAATCGATCAATCAACTGATTGGAGATGGTTGCCAAGCCCGAGACCAAAGTAGAAATAATATTCAAAGGTTTTCTTGTCAAAAACTGTTTTGCAAACTGATTTTTCTGCAATATAAGAATGTTCCTCTGCTAGCCTGTTGCTAAATTACTCAAAATGGCCACCATAACCCAAATTTGTTTAACCAGGGACCCTTTAGAAGTTAATTTAAATTTGTATTTCAAATCCAAAATTACCATTGGTAAATAAAAAACTAGATCATGAAATTTTGTTACTTTTATAGTGTCATTTTATCCCACTAGACACCACTGAAGCAGTTAGCTCAAACTTTCCATTAAAATAATGACAAAGGTGAAAAAGTATAAATTTTCCAAAATGCGTTTTGTTTTGCTTTCTTGCTCCAATTTTGGTGTTACTTGTCTGTGTAGAGTTTAGTGTACTGATGTTTGCCTCTTGTTTTGTTCTATATACAATTATCTTAGCAGTCTTCTGACTGAACATTTCTGTCTGCTCCTTTTTATGTTGTAAACTTTTTAAATTTCTGATTTGAAGCATACTTAAAGAAAGAAAAATTTTTTTTTCGTAATTTTATAATGTCTTAGTCATACATTTATATCTCATATTTATTCATATCATTGCTTACAAAAAAGGAAGTAGAATAATATTTTTAACTGTTTTTTACCTTTTTTAATTCAGGATTTACTTCTGATTCAAGAAACCATAATCAGTGTAGGATTTTATTCAAAAATCCTCTTCACCTGACTTGGCTATAAACTGTCATTTGGGGATTTATTAAATTTGCTATTTTAATCTCCTCCAATAATACACATGGAAAATATAATAGGAACTAAACTTTTTTTAGAAATGGTTTTCAACTTTTTGAATTGTTTGTTGATTTGAAATTTGTTTTTGAGATTATGGTGAGTTCTGTTGTTGTTTTACTAGTTGATTTTTTTTCATTTTAAATAATATTCTTTTGTCAGTTGTTTATATCTTGCACAATATGGCCAACATAACTCAAATAAGTTGATCAAAGTACCCTTTAGAAAATTAGCTTCAGCTATTAGCACGTGTATTTAAATAAACGCTTAAGACATTGCTTCTGTAGTGTCACTGTGCCCTTTAGACAATATTGAAGCACTTAGCACATTGTCCACCTTTTAAAATACCATGCAGTTTTAGCATAAGTTGCTTACCTGTAACACGTGTTTTTGTAGTGTTAGTTCAACTGTAGCTTCAGCGAGCGTTTTGTTTATGTTTGTCTTACATTTCATTTTGTTGGCCATATTCTTGTTTGTATCTTGTTTAAACGATTTTTTTCTGCAACTTTTGGGATCTTAAAATGTTTAGAAACCAAGAAAGAAAAAGATAACAACTTATCTCTGATACAGAGTATTCACCTTTTAGAAAGTGGTAAGTAGTTGATATCCATAAAATAAGGACTGTAGTTAAGCATATCGGATGTATTATGAAGGAATTTCATTTGAACTAACAACAGTGTTATAACAATTTATGCTAATCATGAAATTGCTTACAACGAAGCTACTTTAATAGAATATCAACCGCATCCATCTTATTGTGAACATCTTTGAAAAATGAAGACAAAATCATTCTTTTTTAAAAGACTGCAAGGATTCTGTAGTCATAGAATATTACGTAATTTTGTCATCACCCATCGTTAGATAGTTCCCATTCAACAACTTTGTGTTAGTAACTTATTGACTTGATATTTTTACACATTATGTCTCTTGTGAAATACAGGTTTAATTGGATTGATTTTTTAGTTATTCCCCCATTTTTGCATTTGAGAGTGTCAACATTGGTTTCAAAGTTTAGACAACAACATCAAATCAATTTCTATTCCCTTTATGATTTGTTCTTTTCAACTCAAAGACACAAATCTAATCTAAACTGACATCGCTATAAGTAATAATTAGCTCCTCTCAGGATTGCGCGAGAATGGAATTGGACCTTTGAAACGACTTGTACAACGTACAGATTTACTCAGTAATAAAATAAATACCGGTATTTGCTAGATAGAATTAAAAGGCCAACACCTGGTCAGTGGTCTGTATCAAGAATATTTATACCATATCAGGGACCTATATACGTCCCTGACCATATGAAATAACCAGTTTTGGCAGGCTAAAACTAAGGTTTCAATGAATGGGCAAGGGATAGATTAAAAAATAGAGGTTGGCACTGTTATTGACTATATTACATTAATCAAGATTTTTGCAGCAGCATAGAACATTTTTGAAAATCAAGGGAGAATATGAGCAAAGGATTGTACCATTCGTAACATTTGACATAGGTCAGCCACCTATCTCACTCTTAAGGTATGACACGATATTAACAGCAAAAACCACATTGAATGAAAGACTGTCACTTCTAAACCTTGAAACGGTTCTTTTTGCATAGGATAAGTTTAAAACAACAAATCGAGAAATATTGTTGCAAAAAGAAGAAAGTAAACGACTTAATTTCAATATCCAAGGTTAAGAGATATCAGCTGGGACAGAAACACCAATCAAATGCTTCGAAAGGTGTTCGAAGGTACAATGAAGAGGAACCATGATTATATGAAGAAGAAATTAATGTATGGAATGGTGGGTAAACATGGATCTATCAGCATTGAGTATTGCACAGATTATTGTGGGTTTGGTGAAAAACCAGGTTTCTTCAATAGCAGATGAAGAAATATAAGCATTGATATACATTCTCACAGATTGTAAGTTATCACCACAGTTTTCTAACGTTAAGTTATTTGGAAAAGAACTAAACTGCAACTTCCGCCGAGAAATATTACAAAAGAGCTTGTGGTCTACCTGTTGTGAAACAAAAGAAACTCAAAGATACCAAATGAGCAGACAAATCGTTCAGTCAGAAGACAGACAAGATCATGGCAAACAAAATGAAACGGAAGACAAACATAGAACACACAACACTACACTGAAAACTTAAGCTGGAATAACACGATCCATACAAAAACCAGGGTGAATTCAGGTGCTCCGGACGGGTAAGCAACTCCAACTAGTGGCACCTGTCGTGTAACTCAAACCAGAAAACAACCAGAGAAATAATTTTACGAAATGCAAACGTATAGCGTTTTTGTATTTTATATTCATTATTGATATAATTTACTAGCCATCCACCCTTCTAACGCTAACACAACTTGCAAGGGACTAATTATACCTGGTTCTGTGTCATATTTAACAGGAAGTTTCTAAAGTAAATGTAAGGATTATGGTTTATATAACATTATTGTTACAATTTGCATGCGCCTTAATGAGTGGTGGCATTCTTCCTATTACATGTTAACTCCACTAAGTCAAAAAAGACTTCATCAGATGTGTAAATCTCTTTTTGCGGTATAGAAATAACGATATAAAAACCTAAATTGGGCTGGGTCTGGATTACCACAACCGAAACTTCATACAGACAAAAACAATCTAAAAAGCAAATTACAAATGCACTACAAGTACAATACCAAAAATGTAAATGAGCTAATTAGGTACACACAAATATATCAACATGATACACGTAAGTTTTTGGAGGAGATGTATCAAAGGTCATTTTTGAAATGACTAAAGTTATTAAAAACAGTGATTGTAAAAATTTAGGGTGAGTATAGAAATCCCAGATACCCATTTTTTGTGTTGCATAACTATCTCAAATAACATTTAAAAAGTTGGTGTGACGGGGTAAACGTTAGAACCTTATATATCCATTATTTATAACATTAAAGCATAACATAAACTAAGCACTTATCCAGTTGGATTTTAAATGCCCCTTTTCAGTTATAAACATATTTCCAAACGCAATTATTTATATATACGCAAACTGATCTGACACAAGCTATGTTCCTTGTACATAGTGTACATTGTATTTTAAACAAAATAAACGCCGAAAAATATCACGTGGTAAAAAAAACTTTAAAGTGTGTCTATGCTATCAACACACATGTGAAATAGGTCAATAAAATGGAAAACCATATCTACAAAAGAGACAGTATATATATAGTTAAATTTAAGTATGGATATCATACCTAAATACATGATTTGACAGCTTTTCATAGTTTAATGTGGATAATACAACTGCATTCAGGTGACAAGCCCATGTGAGTTATACACACCGATTTTGACATTAAAGACTACACTGATTCCACTCCTGTATTGTAAAGGAGTTCATGGATTCCAAGCCTTTGTTCATTTTGTTTTCATTTTATCTTTTAGTTTGTTTCAAATTTAGCTTGTCTTTTTGGACTATGCACTTTTGGTCTCTCACATGGGTATTCTACACTGCATTTATTATTGGTTTGATACTAGCTATGTTCTTTCTTTACAGTGCATTTTTTTAATGTGATTTCGACTGGAAAGACGTCTGGCACTAAATATTCTGACAAAAGTGCAAAACACACTATTGCATGAAATTCATTTTTTATGCCTCATCAGACTGGCTTAAGAAATTGTACAATTTTGAATGTTTAAAATAACTATTTCATAGTTTGTGACAGGCAGACAATATTATTTGCATGTTTGATCTAACATGAATTCGAAGACCGAAATCGTTAAATCAGAAAAAAGACAATACCAATGGCCAACATAAAAGAAACAATAGACAAACATAGTACGCACTACAATTAAAAATAAAGCAAGAGTAACTCGAATCTTACAAAAACTATGGCGAGTCCAGGTGCTCCAGAATGCTAAACAACTGCTGCTCCACAAGTGGCACCCGTCGTGTTACTTATTAGTCGCAATCAATGTTATCATAATATTCTCATATTACAGAAATATGAAATTAGGTTTTTGTTCACATTTTTTACACTTAGTTTTGTGGAGGTCCAAATTATAATACCATTGTCATAAATTCTAAATTCGAATTTAATAAAAGACAATACAAACTTAGAGCAAACAATTCAATACGTAAAACAACAAAAGAACAGTCGTTTGAACTCTTCGAACTCCTTTACCAAATGAGTTGAATCTGATTTAATGGAAGGAAAAATGTATAAAATATTTTCAAAAAGGTAAAGTGTAAAACCCCGAAAATAAATTGATACATTTCCAAAATTTTATGTTTTGAATAACTGTTTTAAAATTATTGTTATTTTTTTTAGTGTAACATCCTTCTAGATCACATACCCACGAATAAACAGTGACATGAATTCTAACATGCAGATAATGCTAGTTTACTATGATACAGTTTTTTAAAATACGTAAATAGATCTTATACTTATTGTAGAATTTAAATCAGATACAATGTTTTAAGATTTAATTGATTATAATGCATAGAATCTTACTGTAAATGTTGGTTGTATTGCCCAAAAAAAATGGGTATAAATTAAAGACCCCACAATGTTCAGAAGGGTATGAAAGTATGGAATTTGTCCTTGCATAACTAATCGATGTTTTACAAATAAGCTGGATTCGCCAGACTTCTACTTCTACTATTGTACAGTTTAATTTATATAAAAATGCTGTAAATTTATTTGTTGCTTCATCAAAGATATTGTCAAAAATTAATAATGTCGTACCATGGGTTATGTTGTTAAGCATGCAGTAACAGAACTATGAAAATCAAACAGAAAATTCACCCAATTTTTTAACGCCACTTTCAACAATATTTCAGTCATATCGTGGCGGTCTGTTTAACTGTAGGAGGATATATTATGTTATAAAAATCTTTTCTGTGTTGTTTACCATATTATTTCATTAATTGATATTATACCGGAAATTGTTACGATATACTATGCTATATGAGATGATTACGTAACGTTTACATTTGAAAGATATCATGACTAAAGTGTAATTTTGGCAAATGTTCAACCATTAAACATTTATCTGTAAGTGCATGTCATATTAAACAAATCGGTCGGATTCTTATTTTTCTGCACACAATGTCCTTTAGCACTTTCATTTATGGCCCAAAACTTTTTGTCATAGCATATGATGTCTATTTAGTAACATTTTGAGTCTGACCAAATTCCATATTTAGAAACAACCGACCTTATTGTTATTTTAAATATTCATTTTGTATTGTATGATGTTTTTCTAAAGATTGGGAATAATATTTTATGAGTTAAGTGACACAATCCATTTCATGATTAGGTATATAAAAATTGTATTTTCTTAAACTTTAAAGAATATACCAGACAATATGCTTGGCGGTACGAGATAAAACTAATTCTACGCTATATATTTGCAAAAATAATGTCAATGTAGATTCGATGTTGATAACAAAATGTTGTTTTGATAGGTAACAATTCAATGTGGTGTTATTACATCTCAATTCAGGAACTTTGGTTTATGTATTGCCAACGTAAGTCATATAATACTAGTTCTAATGAGAGACTACTGTTTACCAAATCATTATGTTTCCATATTACTTTCTTTTTTTACTGAAATCAGTTTGCTGTATTGATTGTAAACATGATTTTTAAAAACATATTAGCAAGCTCAATTTTCCTAATAGTTTATTACATTTAAATTCTTCCTTTACAGGTTATTGTTAATCATGCCAGAATACCGGTTGGCTGTTTTATCAAGTTTTTTTTATGTAATTGAAAAGTAAACAAATGTCGTAAATGTCCAGGCGACCGCACCACATCTCATCAACCATAAATAAAAATTCAAAATCTAGAGGTCTCCATGAGGCCTTCATAAGGGGTGGAAACAAACGCCTTCTGACGGGGTTTAGTCGTCCCGACGTAAAACTAAGTATGAATGTTAAATATCAAGCGAAATACCAAAATGTTGATAAATATTAAAAAAAAAACAGTACAAACGATTGCAATAGGGAAATATAATCGACCACCACTCTAGACTTGGGACTGGAACACGCAACTTGTTGTGGGTTTACACTTAGTTTTTACAAGTTCATCTTTTCATTTCGTGACATCTTTGCGTACATAACATGATAACGCATGATAGTTCTGTGTCTTCTATTTTCCTCGCTACAGTTGAAACGGGTAAAAAGGTTAAGAAAGAAAAACCGTCCAAGTATTCATATAAAATAGTTCTTATTTTGAAGATTGAGAAAAGAGCAAGCAACTTGCCATAATACTTTTGAGTAATCACTATGTATTATAACCTGTGCAGAGATTGTAATTACCGACGGGAATTTTACATTGTAAATCAGCAATTTGTTTGCCGAAAATGGCTTTTTGCACGCGCTAGCGCGGGACAGGATGTACACATTTGTCAACGCTGCGTATTAATTAAGTAATTAAACTAGGATAAGTTAACATGCAAAGATGATTTGATATGCACCTGAAAGAAAATTGAAAAGCTATTATTCTTAAATGAATCGGGAGAGAAGATCCGAACAAAAGAAATGTGCTTAATTTTTAATAACTTTATCTAGGTCAAACTCTAGCGCTCCAGCAAAAAACGAAGATGTCGGACCCTCAACGTTAAATCTCCGGAGAGAAAGTCAGAGGCAGATAATAATATGTAAAACGTTATTGCAAAGTGTATAACATGAACCGCTGACTATTGGAAAATTCTGTCGTTTGATTAAAAATAAATACAATGGCAAAAAACGCACATATAATTTAATATTGCTCGAAAATCACACTTCACAAATGCCTGACATGGAGTCTAGGTCTGTGTCACCATATTTATGTTTAGCATTAATGTCTTTAATTTGAACTTCGTACCTTGTTGACCGAATTTTTTTTTCATTTCATATTTGTGTCATCCTGCTGACGTACAGTTTGCGTATGTTTAGTCACTGATTTGTTATATTTTTAGCTTGTATTATGTTCTTGTTGTAAAAATGTTTTCGTACAGTTAAATGGGTATAAATTTTCAACAAGTTATTATGTCATGTAATCATTAAGACAATTAAACAGCACTCATTTTTTACAAAAAATAAAGCCCCTAACAACATTGTTTTTGTTTGTAAATCACACTACATAGGCTGCTTGATAAAGGAATTAGGTATCGA
>JARWCS010335658.1:0-11862 GCA_034783895.1 Geukensia demissa | reverse complement strand
ACATATGTTTTTAAGTTGGAATATAAATTGATTAAAAATAAGGTATTTGGGTGATACAGTCCACACATGTGAAACGCCTGTAAAATGACACGCCTGTGACACATGCGTGTATCACTTATGTGTCACATGCATGAAGCATGCGTGACACGCATGTGACACATGTGTGGGAAATCATATATGTGGCATTTTTACCTTAGTACATATTGCTTTTCTGTTGTAGCTGCACCTGAGGATGAAGGCGATTCAGGTATGATTATTGCTTTGAGCCAAAAATTAAAAAAATTGTTCGTTTCCCCAATCCTGACCAACTCTGCAACAACATTGCGATTTAAATAATTTTTTTTCAACTTAATCACAATATTTTTTGGATTTTTGATTTCTTGGTGGATAGATCTGAAATAAAGAATTAAGAGTAGAAAGATTTGAAAAAAAATAAAAAATTTTAACCTACTTACCTTCCAACATCTGACTTGGTTAGGGGAAACAAATAATGCATTAGTTTTGGCCTTGTCCAAAAATAGAATGGATTGATCTTAAGCAATTAGGGTATTGGAAAGCATATTATATAAATAATTCCCCAAAATGCATTGTAAGATTTTCTTTGGAATGCATTTTACAAAAATAAAGCAACAGCAATGGGTTCGTAAAAAGTTTCACTCTAAAATCCAGTGACACCTTGGAAGGCATTCTACATAAATAATGCTCAGGTAATTGGGTACAGAAAATAGTGTCACTCTAAAATTCACCTAATTGTTAGAATGTTTTTTGTATTAAAAAAATGTTAATCAGTTTTTTCAGTTTGTATATAATTATCAGAACTTCATGGAGAAATCAGACTGTTGACATAAATCATGAAATTTTGGAATAGGTAATTATTTGTCAAAAACAAGGGTGGTACTATATTGGTTTTTTTCAGTTTTGACCTTTTCTGTGTCAAGACAGTTATTTTTTTAACAGATTTAAATAATCATCAATTATTATAATTTTTTACGGATTATTTTCTACAAGAACCTGTGGTATGCAGTCTGGGAAATATAATAGCTAAATCATATGTGAATGGTTTTTTACGTTTAACAATTGAGATGTATTCAATGGTTACATACAGACTCCTGGGAGACTCTGGTTTGTGTTGCCTGCTGCTTCTAGCAGGGTGACATATAGGGATCACTTTCTGTTGTCTTGCATCCGTGTCACTGGGATCATTGTCAGTGTCACACTTTCTAATCAAATTCTCCTCAAAGTCGTCTGAACAGATCTTAACAAAACTTTCAAAGATTCTTTATTATGACATGTTTTTTACACCTCCAGAGAATCAATATTTAAATTTGGCTACAGTTTTGATTTGTAAAATGCAGTGAAAAAAAGGGGTTACCATTTCTAATTTGCTACTCCTCTTTAACCACTCAATAGAAATTAAATCAACTTCCACAGAATCTTTATCAATAAATGTAATATTGTATCTCCTTTTATATTTTCCATTGAATTCAATGCTTACTACAATATACTGAATAAGGGGAGATAGGGTTACCATTTCTATTTAGTGATTCTCCTCCTTCATGTTCTAAGATGTCAACAGTTATTAACCAAACTTTCACAATTTATGTATTTCAAGGTTCTATAGTACTATTTCACCTCATATTTCTTTTAAGAATTAAGAATTAAGAAATAAAGAAATCTTTTAAGCATTGTTTTGTGTTAGGATTTAGTATCTACCCATTTAAACCTGTCTCCTTTAATGATTGCCTTACTAGACAAATAGAAAGCAGGTGACACATGTCTCCCAGGGAAGATTCAATAAGTTTTAAAAATGTATGACTCCTGAATAAACTGGGCTTAAATATCCTTTTGTAGGGATTGTGGAATATTTGCATGTTTAGTCACTTTCCATTTAGGGGTCAAAATTAAAACAACCAAAATTTTCCTGATTTGCAGTAATCCTCATTTTTTACTTGATCAACAAAATATTAGAAAAGCTCTAGTTCATTGTATACATAAATTAAATTCTGATGAGGTTTTGAGTTAATTGCACCTTAACTTTTCAAAAAGAACTTATTGCGTACTGATAATTACATTATTATTTTTTTAAATATTAGAAAACTTTTATATTTGATTCAGGTTAAATTATGTTACCGGTAGTTTAAACAAAGATAATAGATAATAACTCTAATAATGAATTGTTTTCAGACCTATTTAAATACAATTATTTTTGTTACAATAATTATACTGTTATTTAGAATTGATTTAAACGAGATAAATCACTCTTATTTGTAACAATCTGACAAACAAAAAGTTTTTGTCTTTAAATAATTTCAAAATGTAATAAGTTGTTTCTTTAATTGAAGTTTTTGTCACTTTTGTCAATTACATGTATTAACACAATTAAAAAAACAACATAGGAGACAAAATTTGGTATATTTGATGGTTGTAATAAAGATAATTAGGTTAATATGACCTTGTTTTAATTATCTTGGTGTTAGTACATATGTAGGAGATTGTTATAATGTTAGTATATTGGTCATATGCCTTGCCAAGTAAGTGGTTAACAGAAAGTTAATTAGGATAATTTTCTGATCCAAACAATACAAAATAGCTCTAGATATAGTTCAGGGTGTCATGAATTCTAAGGTGTATTCCAATAACCATAACTATAGTACGTTTCACTGAAATGAGTCTCTCATTTTTTGGCTATTATTTCTTAAAGCAATAACAAAATCTTAAAAAGTAATTTAGAATGCAATTTAACTTTCTTACCAGCAATAGAATTTGATGTTTGAAATGTCACAGGTGTCATTATTTGTCCTGTGCTCATTTGAAAATTGCTGATTTCTGTGAAAAATGTAAATCCCCAAGACGTCTAAATTTTTGCATTTCTATTACCGCCAAGCTTATTTGTTCTGAAATTACACATTAATATATGAGCCCCATCATACAGAAATCAGCCTTATGCAAGCAAAGACATGTACATGCATGGCCTTTTTCAGATCACAACAAAACAATAGAAGTCACACTCTGATCAATAATTTGAAAATTTGAATTATATAAATGATATGGAATAAATGCCAGAAAGACAGCATTCCATTCCTTATTAAAATTTTAAACAATTTATCTGATACAAAGTACCTTCATCAGGTACGCTAGAGGCCAAACATTGAAGTTTTTGCAAAAGACTCTTTAGTATTTGCTCTTTTCTTTTGCACATAGAGATTTTAAAACTGCAATACTGACAATTCTGGCCAAAACAAATCATGGAAGCAGCATTTATTGCAATTTGCTCGAGGTCTGTTTCTATTATATCAATGGATATAAAATCTATCAAAATATTTCACATTTTCTAAAATTCAAAAATCCTGAGAGCAAAAATTATAATGTAAAACGACAAAATTTCCCAATTTTCTTCACGAGTGGAGAAGAACTAAGAATATGTATTAAAATTTTTTAAAATACAAAAAGTTTCAGGACCTTTTTCTCTGTTTGGATTTGTAAGAACTATGAAGATTTGTAAGAACTATGAAGATTTGTAAGAACTATGAAGATTTGTAAGAACTATGAAGATTTGTAAGAACTATAAAGATTTGTAAGAACTATGAAGATTCCTCCAAGAGATTAATTAATATTTAATAAAACTAAGAGACTCAGCTCAGTGAAACATACTTTTAGGTTGTTCATTAAAAAAAAACTAAACCTCCACTTTTTAAAATGCTACCCTTTGCCAGTTTTTAGCCTCATAGAATAAGCAGTCCAGTGGCTACTGTTGTTTAAATGTTTTAATCTTGTCTGTTTTATATTTTAAGATGTGATTGGATGATGATTGTAATACTTGAGTAGTTCCACTTTAATTTCTATGGAGCCTTTCACAGCTTCCTTTATTTGGTCCATTGTTTAAGGCCGGCAGTGACATTATGTTAAATTATTTGTAATTTTGAATTAAATGGATTGGGTCTCATTGACAATTTTTTCTATAATTGTAGAAAACCCAAAATACTTTCAAAATATTATACTTACCTTAAAGTTTTCCAAAAGGCATTCTGTGCCTGATTTGTTGCTTTGTAATGCTTTTACAGCACATCTTAGCCTTAACTAGAACATGCATACAAAACACTTTAACTATAAGCATGATAAACAAATAAGGTTTTAACTATTATGTATTTCTATAAATAAAGAAGGTAAAAAGAGAGGATGAAAACAAAAAAACAACACCAATGATTCTAATACTCGAGGAAATGAGATTTTGAATTACGACAAATAAAAGTTGTGCTCTTTTCCATATTGTCTAGGAAAAATTCTTTCAGCCATGATTGTCTTTTTGACTGCAAAAAATTAATCAAAATATAAAAAAAAATTGTATTCAGCATTTTCCATTGCATATAATTAACATTCAATCAGTCAACCATTTCTGCTTTTTTGCAGTTGTCAAATATATAAAAATAGTAAATGTGATTGTCCATGAGACAGCCAGCCACCAAATCACAGTCAAATTTAAACTTCTACAGGTCCCATTACGGTCTTCAATAATGAGCCATAGTCCAAACCATAACTGAATCTGTAAAAGGCCCCAAATTGCAAAATATGAGACTATTCATATAACACATCAATTGACCTAATCTATTGAAACAGATTGTTATATTTTGATATAGTGCTATATAATATAATTAAACAATAACAGATAGAATTATGATTTTTCTCTGACCTGTAGGTGTGTGTGACTCTGAACCTGATGGGAACTGTTTACATAAGACAAAGTGTGATAGGTATTACCAGTGTAAGGACCACAATCCTACACCAAAGAGGTGTAAACCTGGATTTATGTTCAGGAGAAACAATCATTTGTGTGCTGATCACAAAGATGTTCAGTGTGAAGTACAAGATGACCAAGGTTTGTATTGTTGAAAGTGCTTTAATTTTGTTAACTGTTTGGTCTGAAAATTTGTCATCAAGTTGGGTATTTGTTCAACAAAAACTTGGAAAGTCTCTTTTAATAGAGAATATTACATTGTAAGCCATTGATAATAATATTTTTTACAGTCATATTTGTTAAACGTTCAATTTTAAGCCTTGGCGAGAAAGGACGAGGGTCGTTAAGGCCTATTTTTGGCCCAAGAATTTGGTTGAAAAATGAAAAGTTGCTAATATCTATTATTTTATATTTTTTGTATTGAAAAATCTCTATAAAAAGAAAAACCAACAGAATTTTTAGTTAAATTGGATCTGCAACGTTCACATGGCACATAGAAGTTGCTTAAAATATTAAAATACCAAGAAATTACTTAATTTGGTAAATCAATGATCGCACAAAAACATCACAACCAAACTTTGCACAATTAAAGATCTATCAAATACAAATGTTTGTTAAAATATCTCCGTGATGTTTTGGTGTGATCAGATCTATTTTGAACAGAACACCTCTAAAAATTTAGTATTTCTATAGAAAATGTTACATTCTTGTTGAAATTGTCAAATATACCCTTTAGTTTTGTTGAAATGACGAAATGTATACAAGAAAAACTAATGAATTATTAAAAGACCATCATTAAACAGCATTTTCACAACAACTTATTATTGTGTCACAAAATCTCAACTTTGGGCCAAATATGGGGCTTAACATACCCACTCCTTTAAAGGTTTAATTATCCAGATTGTAAAAAATATGATTAGCAATGTTTAACAATGTAAGATTTTTTTTCTCTAATTCTTCAATAGACTAATTTTGCTTTGTTTTTTTTTTTTTGCTTTTTTAAGTTAAAACCCCAGCTGTATTGTGAAGTATGCTAAATTGCCCATGGCCTTGTTAATCAGTGCATAAGCACTTTAAAAAAGACCATAGAATGTCTTAAAAATTGCAGAACAATTAGAAAAAGATATTTAATATTAAGACTGAGTAAAGAAATTAGCATTCTACCTTTGATCTTAATTTGTTGTTACTGTTTTGTTACTCATTGTTATTTTTACTAAGACAACAATTTGGTTATTTACTCTGGGACAAAGTCATAATTAAGATGTAGAATATGACCACTGAATATGACAGTTAAATCAGCATAAAGTTATGTTTCAAATTTAAAAAAAAACAGTAACTACAATTTGAGTTTTTATTATAATATTTCATGTGGCTCCAAAAGCATTTAAGGCTTTTTGTATTCTCTAGTATATATATATATATATATCTCAGGTTTGGAAATACACTGTAGAATATAACCCAAAGGACAGCTCAAAGAGACTTGAAATAAATAGATATCAGTAAGCAATTGCTGGTTTTCAGAGATTTTTAAAATACTTAGTATCTGTGTCGGAAAAATTCTTGTTTGTCAGAATTTAAATGGAATATGCCCACCGATAACCCGCACTTGTTGTTTCCACTGCACAATAAGGTTTTTTTGTTTTGTGGTGTAGCTAGTTTAGGAAAAATCCACACAGTAGGAATAATTCTTAAACACTCATCAATTGATAGATTTTCCAAGAAAATTTGACGTCACAAAGAAAAAAGACCTGACACCATTATAAAAATATATATATATTTATTGAACATGTTTGCATCCAAGTTATGTCAAAAATAAATGCCACTGGACTTTTAGTAACAAATTATTAGTATTTCCTAGTCTTTATGCCTTTCTTTTTTGTGTAGGTTTAAGAACAGAATTTAGTTTTTTCATTGTCAGAAAACATAACTTATCGATTTGTTTGTATAGAAAATCCGTTATTTTCTACACAAGATATAATGAACTTAAAGTCATGAAATATGTTAGATAATGAACCTTTATTAAAGAGATAAAAAAAGATCTATTTTTAATACACCCTGTTTTAAAGTTTAAATGCAGTCAGCTATAATACGTACAGTTGTAACACCTAAGCCAAGGGTGATAACTCAAATTACTCATACAAGACAGTATTTCTCAACGTTTACATGCAATCACCAACATTATGAACAGTTGTTACACTGAAGGAAATAGAGATAATTAAAATTTCTCTTATACAAGACAGGTTTTTGAAGATTGTTCTTAAAGTTTACATGCAATCAGCAATATTAAGAACAGTTGTAATACTGTAGGAAAGGGAGATAACTAAAATTATTTTCATATTAAAAAATTTTTTTATGTTAATGCTACATGTTTTCTTTTACAGATGTGTTTTCTGGATGGCTTGATTGGACTGAATGGAGTGACTGTTCAGTAACATGTGGAACAGGGCTCCAGTACTCATCCAGGACATGCGTTAACTCTAATATTGGTAGCTCTGTATGTTCTGGGGACAGGTACAAAACTCAGGAATGTAGGGCGAATAACTGCCAAGGTAATTATAAAATTATAATTGTTATTTAACCATCAGAAATGTAATAAACAGTGTTATTCCATGTTTCAAAGTAGCTAAAGGCTTTTACATTTTGGATCTTTACATCAAATTTCTGTGAAATGTCAAAAAAAAAAAACTACATTGTCTTCTTCATCCCATTAATTCAAGTAAAAAGTAAATATTCATGAAATGTCAAAATAAACATTAAGATTATGCAGAAATAAATAATGTACACAATGTACAGATACATGCAAAAAGTAATCGGTCACTGAAGTGTTTTACTATATATTTCATGTAAAACCACAATTTTTCATTAAATTATTGTGAAGTCATTTATTGTTCTATTTCCACAATTTTTTCACCATTTATAAACACAGAAAGTAATACAGTTTCATTGTATATTTTGACAAAATTTTCTGAGTTGTTGATTAAAATAAGCAATAATTCAAACCGAAAATTTGATTTTTGGTGTCAAAATTCCCTATATACGTAAGTAAAATTGTGATATCAAAGTTTAACTCTCTAGTAAAATAATTAGTTCTTTAAAACAATAAATTGGAGAATAATATGTAAATGATCAATGAAACTGTCAAATATTCTGGTTTTAATGGTGAAAATTTTATTAAAATTGGACAAGAAACAACTCCACAGTAATTTTTTTTTTTTACATGTGGTTTTGCACGAAATAAAAACAGCAGTGACCAAATATTTTTTGCACGTCTTTGTACATGATAAATAACATTGAATTTTTGTACATCTAATATTTTTCAAAGAAAACTGCAGTACTTTTCTACTATTACTTTAAAAGTATTACTTTGAAGTGCTTTAAATGAACCCACATTTCTGTCGAGGATAAATGAAAGGGTAACGTGAAGACAGTGCTGATGCTGTTTATTCCTGCATCTGGATTACAACATATGTACACTTTTCAGTCTTAAAATTGGGAAAAAACTAGATCCATACTCCTATCACACATGTTGCGACAGACTTTTTATTTGAAATCATGAATATATTTTGCAATTCAAAAGAGAAAATTATTTCCTCTTTATTTCTTTATTTTTATTATTATTCTCACAAATAGGGTATGAAATTAACAGGAATACACTGTACTAAGATGATTAATAAATGTGTAAGTTATATTATCTTTACAGAAACTCAGTGTGTAGATCTTAACTGTAACAGCTGGAATTATTTCTGGGGAGGATGTCAAGTTGAAGGAATGGCCAGTGACAGTAAAATCACATCTATAGAGGTTGTTCACCAATATTCAAGGTCTTTGTGCATTAAAGATCATTCTTATGGGTATGGACCTAAAGGTTTCTGGGTGGATCTAGGATGTCGGGCTGCCTTCAGTGTATGTTTTATTCCAGGTAGGTTAATCTGAAAGAGAAAGGAAGGCAAAATGCAGTAATTTTTAACAAACGAAAAAGGAAAGGCATCAGTATACTTTTGTAGGGTTTTTTAATTTATATGTATAAAGGCCATAAGGCAATTTATTTTGAATATTCATGATGGTCATTGTATATATTGATTATTGCAACATAAATAGTTATACAAGATAAATCTCACGACTTGTAAAGGAGGCTCTTATTTTTTGCCTCATCTCCACATGTTAATGTTCTCCAGCTCATGAAATGAAAATCTACCATGTCAACTCATTTAAGTTATTATGTTAAATACTCTTAAAAATCTCAGTCACCATCTTTGTTTACACAGCTTTAACAGCTGATCAATTTTTGCCAATCCTATTTAAAGTGTTTTTGAGTAGATGTTGATTTTTCATTACATGCACATAGACTAGAACAATGACCACATCTATTTCCAAAATCCAGTGGATGAAAAGCAATGAAAACAAAATAAAAGCCACCTTTAGGAGAAAACTGGCAAAAGTCTGTTGTGTTGTGCTTGTCAGCAATGCAGAACCTGGGACTATTTTTCAATTTTTATAAAAATCCAACCTGACATAGGATCTGAGCTCAATAATTAAACTCTCTGTGCTCCCAAGTCTGTGCTAATCAAATTTAGGATGTAAACTGCCATTATCGTAATCCCAGTGATACAGTACTTAGCTCTTTTAGACTATGAGATGCTTAAAAGCACCTTTTGTCCTTTCTTTGGTTTTGGTCCCCTAGACACCAAGAGTGAACTGGGAGGGCTTGTTGGACAAACAGATCATGTGGCTGTAAGAAAAAGAACAAACTAATTAAATATTTTCAATTTGCTGGCAACAGACTCTACAAATGTACTGTAAAAATATCAAAAGTCATCAAAATAGCATTTTTGGCCTGTGGTGGGCTGTTATTTGCACCTCCTGGGCCTTCATCTATGGGCAAAACCTAATCATTTTTGGTTTTGTCAGAAGAGCTGGGGCTGATGCATATTGCATGAAATATTTAAAAAAAAATTTTGAATTGACACTTAGCCAAAGGCAAAAATAACAAAAAATGTCTTTTTTGGCCCAGAGGAACTTCAAAACCACAAGCAGGGGGCAAAGTTACACATATACATCACTTCCATAAGGCATGGTTTGGAAGACAGAGGCCCTTTCTTCTTGAAGCTGCAGTTTATGCCTGGGTCTATAGGTCCAGTTTCCATGGCAACCAGAAAGTCTTAGAAATGGTTAAAATGACCACTTTTTCACACTTGATCAGAATTGGGACACACCAACGCCCACACCTCCCACCCCTTTTTTCTTGACTGTTTCATATTTAAGTTGCTTAATAAAAATCATTTCATCACTGCAACTCATTTGCTGAAATAACACTATCATTACCATTTCATTTGCATATAATTTGCATAAGTTCGCAGAAAAATTCAAATTAGGAAGGATTTAAATTAATTTGTTAATGAAAGTGTTAAGTCAGCAAAACAGTCTGTTGTGATTTATCAGAGCACTTTTATTAAATAAAATAAAGAAGCTCTATCAATTTATACTTATCTCATTTAAAAATGTACAAACAATATTTTACTATTCAGAAAGGTCCTAATGTAAAATCTCCCACTTCAGAAAGATGGAGAGAAAATGGATATTCATGGCATGATTTTTTTCAGATTTGCCTTTAAGTTCAAGGACTGTAAATTAGCTCCACTATAAAATATATAAAATTTATTTATCTGTATTTTGAAAATCTTTACAAATACTAGAATCTGTTACAAAACAGATGAATAGTGATATTTAATTCCGTAATAACAAATGAGAAATAAAAAAGTTGTACTAATAAAAAAATAAAATGCATTTTGGTACGTGTATATTTTAACCATTTGTTGAAATTGGAAATTGAAATACTATGAAATTATAAAATAAGAAATGAGAATATCAGTTTCCTGTTGTCTGGACATCTATATCAATTTCTGATGAAGTTAAAAACTATCTATGACAACAGTATTTTATTACTACCCTTAGTTGTATAACTGTATAACTAGTTCTGACGTTTCATCATGATGGTAAATGATCCATTGATGCCTTGTCAGTTTCTTATATTTTTAAAAATATTTTTATATAACAATGGATTATTTTCTTTTCAAGCATCCATACATAGATTTAGCATTTGTGTTTCTAGTTGTTTTGAGGACGATTTTTTTTCCATTTTAGCATTTCCTATATATTTTGTCTTTTTTACTAGAATCAATGAAGTTGATTTCAGTGTTCAGTGCTATTATATTAGGTTTCAATTTAATATTCATGCTGATTGTTTGTTTACAGTTTATAATGACTGCACATCTGCTCCATGTCTTAACGGTGGAACTTGTTCAGATGGTGTTGCCACTTATACATGTACATGTACAGAGAATTTTGAGGGAGACAACTGTGAAAGAGGTCAGACTAGACTTAAAAAAAACTCTCTTATGGTTACAAGTTAATTCATTTAATGAACTACAAGTAGATTTTTACTTTAGATTCACAAATTCAAAAATATTGCCAAAATTGTGTAGATGAATTGCTGCAAGAAAAAATCTGTAATTAGCAATTGCATTTCTTCATAAATTCTGATGTAATTTATATGGAAGCTTTCATTCAATAATATTTCAGACAATTTGGAAATTGGGATGATAAATGAAAATTCTGTTGCAAAAAAAATTTGAAGTTGGCAAAAAATCTATACCATTGCCATTTTTTCACTGTCTTCAAACAAATATATTATAGACTCAATCTTGGTAATATTTTTCACAAGTTATAAAAATGATGAAATGCAAACAAAATGTTATATGCACTGTGTATATATACCGCCTAACTTTGGAGGCTCAAACACTTAGGGACAAACACTGTAAGGGCTCATTTATACTTCCAAAGCGATCGTCATGCGACTGACGCGCGACAGTCGCGAGACGTCGCACGAAAATCGCTGGGTGTTAATACTCTTCGTAGTTAGTTTAAACTTTTAACCTCAGGTAAAATTGCGCAACATTGCAACAGTCGCGAGATGTTGCGCGACAATCACGCGACAAAGTATAAATGAGCCCTGACAGTTGTAATATTTATGGTATTTTAGTTTTTACGTGTGAACATGATTTTATGACCAACTGTCAAATTTTAACAACTGAGACATCCCTATAAAATAAGCACTTTTCACTTAAACATAA